>DWRA01002693.1:0-13443 GCA_018250295.1 Spathilepia clonius
AAGGGCTTTACATAATACACTTACCTACCAAGTTTCAACTCTGTAGTCTTAATAGTTTCCGAATAAAGTGGCTGTGACATACGAACAAACAGCCATGGCGAATCTATAAGGGTTCAGAGATTTTGCCATTTAGCTATGGAATCCTAAAAATTAAACATTCGTAATATTTACATTACTGTTCTACATAGACCAATATTAAAGATTAATTAAAACAATCAGATTTGGTTACATAGTAAGTCTCGGCAAAAATGTAACATCAACAAAAGCCTTTTAACTATAAAAATGTTATTTTTATAGGTTTTTTTAATACTTTAAATGTCGGAATTTGTCACATTCAGTCCCGAAATTGTTAGGAATCGTATACTACAGGGGTTCCAAATCAAATTCTCTCTCACATAATATATTTACGAAATATTCTTAAATTTGTAAAATTTCCCGCTCAACGCGGGCCGTCCTGTCCGGCCCAGATTGCACGCCTATGCTTAGGTAAGCTTAAATGCAGATGTATGTCAACATGGTTTTACTTAAAATTTACCTTACTCCGCATGTTACAGTATTTAAGTTCTAAATTATATGAACTTCAAAGAAATAGAAAAACAAACTACTTAATTAAAGTGACAATCGTTCGTATGATTACGATTATACTATATTTATTATCATTTACGCGAAGAATTAATCTTGTTCAGTTTACTACAATACAAAGTAATTGTAATCATAGTTGATATTCTTATTACTAATAATATCACTATTATTAATACTACTGTTATATATTTTCTTTATGTATGAATAGCATAAAAAATTGTGCTATAATTTTTGCCAGATATCGAGATATGGACGATGACGACGATCCTACTATGGAATCCAGTTTTTCGCGGCAACAGCGTGAAGAGTATATTAGCAAAAAAATCGGTATGTTATTTTTTTCGTTTCTTGCTTGGTAAAATATACTCATAGCTTTTCTAGAGTATTAGCGGCAGATTCATCGGTACATGCATGCAGTCCACTTGATGGTTATTGGCTCATGGACGTATGTAATATGTCCCAGATAAAAGGTTGGCCAGGTCGACTACGGAGAGATTTGGAAGAGTGTTTAGCTTGGGACGCCCAGCGCTGCATACTCGTCGCTGCAGTGGGGCGGGACCTCTCGCTCCCCGTCGTGGTTAAAGCTATGGTCGGGAACGAGGGGTCCTGGAGAGCAGTAAAATCCTTCTGCGAGGCAGTTAACTCGCAGATGGAGGCTGCGGAGAGCGAGAGAGAGAAATTCTCTGATCTCCCTATCCGCACCCGGAAAACCGAGTTGGCGCGCAGTGTATCCGCGCGTACCACAGAGACAACAGGATGGAGGAGCTCCAGCTCTATCCTATACAGACAACAAAAAAAGGTCGACCACAGATAGACTGCTGAGGACTAAGTTAGAATGCCTCCAAGTATGTTTCGCTTACCACACTCTTCAAACCAAAATACAGCAGCGCTTAATGGTTGTTATTGGGAGAAATACGTGACGCGGTAGTGCCTCCGAAGTGGAACTACAAGGTGTTATACACTTTTAATAGTTGTTTAGCTTTTATTTGATATCCATATCACAAAAAAACACTCTCCAACTCTGGTTTATTTGTTGGCAGGCGCCATTAGAATTTTGTCCTAGGGAATCACGTTAAAATATCTACTTCAATAGACCAAGGCCCAAAAACCAATATGTACTTTACTTTAAGACAGGCACTATAAAATATATACTAGCAGTATAAAAAAATGTTGTCAGACTGTAAGGTAATACTTATTGCGCTTTTTCAAGGTATCATGGAGGACTTGGAAGATATGCGAATGGAAGCGATGGAGAAGAAAAAATCAAAGCGCAGGCGACTGAGCGACGACTGATGAATGATGTTAACAAATGTTTCTTGGACCAAAATCGCTATTGTAATATGTATATTATTTGCTTATTTCGTATATTTTGTCAGTTTGTATTCATGAAAATTCATTCATACATGAGAACGAAAAATAACAAAAAAAGTGTGTGTACTTACTGCACACAAAAGATGTTATATTTAATTAGCGTATCTAATGTTAGGACTCTACGCGTAAAGTAATGTATCCTTTTTCGCAAACGTCCTAACATAGAACCTCAGAAATATACGAGCACGATGTCTGTCGTTTAACTTACTTTAAAATAATTAATCGACTTCAAATTTAGTTACCTTAAATCTATGAATAATACTACTTAGGCACTATAATAATGCTTGGGGTTCAGAATTGAACTCCAATGAAAAAAATTGTTCTTTGTTGATTATTATTATTTTCTTCGTTAATGATAATTTTGTAAAATTAGCCTCTATTATATATGTTTCATGTTCAGGGATCAAGTAAATAATTTCAGGACACTAACATACAACAAATACTTATAAATATTTAAGTTATACAATAGTTATTATCACTCTCTTTTGTATTCATGTTAATGGTGTAATGTTGGTCTGTCCATGTACAAAAATTGTTCTATGTATACGATTGTAACGTCATTCTACCTTTTAAAATACTTATGATTGCGGGATTATTTTGTAATCAAAAATGTTTTATATAAATGCAATAATATTAATATTTACTTTTGCAATTATCCCGAGAAATTAGTTTGAAAAAATTGTCTGTTTATTTAATGTCGTTACTACTTACGTAATAAGCGTAACAATTCATTCTTTCGTCATCTTGCAATTTTATCTTCTTATGCATCACAAGAAAGAAAATAATATTTTATCGCAATATGATACACTTACTGTGCTCGATTTTTGATTTAATATATTTGTTGATTTATTAATATTCTATTTACCTATAATTTATAATATAAGAAAATACTTTAAAATGCCAGCACACTGAAACATCCGGCGGTCATACTTTACTTTATAGTTTATATAGATTAAAAGTATTACTTGGGATACTATAAATAGTAACCAAAACTATCAACATTATAAATGGCATATGGGTTGTTTTGAACTGAAACTACATAAGCATCGTGATCTCTGTCAACCAAATTCTATGGGGCCTACGTATACAGTCCTAAGGGTCACTTGGGCTTTTCATATAAATTATTAAAAAAAAGTGGTTGGTTTTAAATTTAATTATTATTATACCATTCGTATGCTTCATCCAAAAATTATTGAAATTCTTTCACGGATTTAAAAAGTTATATTAAAAAAACTGTTAAGAACTTCAAAGTGCTCTCCTGTAAAATTTGCTATTTTGACTAACGCCAGTTTACGTAGGACCCATCGCAATTGTCAATCTTATAGATTTGTTATAAGGTAATGTTGAATAAAGGTTGAATAATAATAATGGTCAAGATTTTTCTCAAATCATGTAATCTAAATAAAATAATTATAACTTGTCTTACGCACATACAGTAAAACAATGAGAATAAAAGTGTAATAAGTAATTCTTATTTAGTATGTGTTATTGGCTGTCATTATCAATTCATAATATTTAGAAGTACCTATTTTAATTTTAGTGCTGTAAAGTTTTTTATATTAAAATAAGAAACATTATCAATTTACGTATAAGGTAATTTGAGTGCAAAGCAAGTTTGTATTTTTTCATAATGCAATTGATGGATATCGGTCACCAATATAATATCACTGATTTTACAAGCATCGGTCAATGAATATCTCAATGTGTAATATTCTTTCTCACTTGCTTGTTATTGTTAATGTATTGCCGAAATTGTAATAAATGTGCATAGAAATTATTACACATGTATTTTTTCCTGATAACAATAAAATAGAGTCGTATAATTTAAAGTAATACAAAACATAAATTATAATTTATGTAATGTTTGTTTTACATTCCTACTGTAGTAGAATGTGCACTTCGTAGAATACCTATTGGCAAGACCGTAATGGATTTACATTGTTATATGTATATTATTTTTTAAAAACTATTAATGAGGTGTTTAATGGAATACTAAATTGTTAATATGTAAAATGTTGATGAAATGAAAAGACAAAAAAATGTGTAATATTATATGTTTGCAAACTATTAGCTTTTTTTCTTTACATAATATGTTTTATGGATACCAAACACCGCTGATCAATGGATGGAGATTAAATCACCGGTAGTAGGGAAAACATACTTCGAGGGTATGTAGTTTCCAGATGGCTCGCCAGAATATAATTAAATTAAGGTTAATTTTTCGCCCGACACAGTTCAGTGTTCGGGAATTATCGTGTCGTTCGGCGAACTCTGCGGTTCGCCCATAGACATAATACTAAGACGTACAATGTGTGGGAAAGAGATATATCAACTTTATGAACACTCCACTAGAGAGAAAGAGATGCATAGAAAAGTCGGGATGATACAAAATTTTGTAAAATAACGTTTTTTAGCGGCCTGCGAATACGTAACGGTTTTGTATTTTAGCGAAAATAAAAACAATCTTCACTTATTTTCAAATATTTTTTAAAATAGTGTGTTGCTGTGTTCCTGAATGAACTAACAATCCACAGTAGTATAGATTTCATAAGTAAATACGATTTTTTATCACAACTTTTTGGTCAAAATATTACATCAATTGGCTCTCAACCCAATTTTTAAGATTTTATATTGATATTTCTTGCTACCAATACCATTATTTCATAGCTAGATGTAAAGTTACCAAATTATAATAAATAGGATATGTATTACCAAAATTATTCGATTATGCTAGGGCTTGACAATATGGTGACGTCGTATCGATTATGAGTCGACAATATAATAAAACATAATATTACTTATCTATCACAATAGTGTTATAAATGTGTAACTTTGTGTGTATGTTTGTTCCCTATAATTATGCGGAAAATAAACGGGACGGGCTAATTTGTCATATACCTTTTTATTGAAATAACTTTTATAATATTTTAATTACCTATTTTTTAAATTACGTATTTTGTATTTATGTACTTTTATTTAAAAAAAACATGTAAAGCTTTTTTTGTGATTTATAAAAACAAATACTGTTGAGTGTCAATTTATAGGGAATATGCAAATAAAGCATCCTCCAACGCTGATTTTACCGTAGTGATCCTTATAAACGACAGTTCTAACACATACACACACATACTACTGGAATGTGCAGTATCAATAAAATAGTTCTAAAATATGCAATAAAGGTAGAAAAAAGAGCATTTGATGCATTTGTATATTTTTCGAAACCTATTTTTAAAATTATATTTGATTTATGTCATGTATTTTTAATTATGTAATGTTTGGTACACTATTCAATTGATATTAATCTGGACGTTTTTCGATATGAAATATGTAGGTGACGTAACACTTTTTCACGGATTACTCAACATACGCATAGTCATTTTGGTAACGCTCGCAATCTGACATTGTGTATCTTTTACATCCTATGCTATGGGCTCGCCACGCGCATGGTACGCCTTTTCCAGCTTGTCTATGATTATATTGTGTTTCGGCGGACACGAGGTCTTTTTATTACGACAACAGATTGAAATATATATATATTTAAAAAAAAATACATATTTGACTTAACATATTTAACATATTTGATAGTTTCACTTAGCCCTGGATCCAGAGAGAGAATTGAGTTGAAAGGCAAGAAGCCAAGGCCGAAAACCAGGTTTAAAAGAATAAGTGAGAAGTGATAAATGAGGATCATATCATAAAATAATCGCATACAATTCAAAGACACGAGAGTTTTTTATTACGTACATGAAGATTTCGACTACTTGAAATTTTGAAGTCTTCAATCTTATATTTCTCGCTTCGCAGAGTGCTTTTTGTATGTTTCGAATTTTCACAATATCTTTTAGATTAGTGCTGATAAATTCCGGCATTAAACAAATTGGATATAAATTTTGAGATTAAGGTAATAATTAATTAGAATTACAATTCATTTACATATTACAGTAAACCTAAAATAATATTTTTCTACATTTGTAATGTGTTTTTGGAAGATTTACGAAACTAATATGATATAAATTAAAGTTTAGATTAAAATTGTTATAATAAATTGTAAAAATAATTTAATTGTTGATCTATTTTAGCCAGTTCCAACATGAAGATATCAGATCTTAGTGACATACCGGAGCTGAACAAGACATATGTTCACATTCGGAACAAAGAGGAGTTATTATTAAAAATAAATAGGGTAATTAAAGATGGTCATCGCAAGTTGCAAATCGTTTCAGATTTCGACCATACTTTAACAAAACACAAAATGGAAAACGGGAAGACAGTTTTAACCAGTTTCGGTAATAACATCCCTTACTTTTTATCAACTCATTGTATATTCACTATAACGTTCTGGTATGCTTTTCGGATGTTCCAATCAGATCAAAGCTACATTTCGCACACGTTTGAGTGCTAGTGCTAGTAGCTACTTTTGGGTGCTTGATGCATAACTAATAACAAAAAAAAAGTGCAGCATTAATGCATTTGACACTCAAATGCACTTCTTTGATACAGTGATCAAATGCCACAAGTCACTTAAACCGCATACAGCATTGATGCAAATGCCAAAACACCAATTGATGCTAAAAGTAACATGTCTGTTAATGTCATTAGGCAACTCTTACCCTATTTGAATTTACTGCTTTTCTTTATTCTCAATATTTTTTAGTACCAACATTAAAACTAAATGCTCCTATTGTCATTTTTTTGTAATATAATTTGTTGTAGGTATGTTTAGAGAATGCCCATCTGTACCACAATTTTACAAAGATGAAGATAATAGATTATCAGCAATTTACAAACCAATAGAGGCTGACCCTGTAATGAATACTGAAGAAAAAATAAAACACATGATAGATTGGTACACGGCTGGCCACAACTTGTTAAAGTATGTTTTATTGTATATTTATTAATGCTTGATGACTGTGCTTGTAGGAAGCGAGCAAGCAAGTTGTAGCAAGTTTCTAATATGTACTTATTTAAATAAAATAGTCAAAAGTGTAGCCCTGGAATAGTACTTGAAATTTGTCAGTATAAAAAAGCACTCCTATGGAGAATGATCTTCTCTCCTTTGCTAATAGGGATAAGGATCAGTAAATATGTCCTATGAATTAATCCTAATCTGCTGCATGTGTATCTGTGTAATAACAACAGTGTTAAGCATTGCTGCCATCTGGTTTTAAGGGTGTGGTAAGGGAGACTTACTTATCAGAGGGATTCCAACTTTGTCCTCAGGGGTAGCAACTTAGTCGACATCAGGTTGGATTCTAGTCTTGTCTGGGGTGGATTATATATGTCCATGGGTGGCATTTACCACTTACTATAAGGTGAACATGCTTGCTCGCTTGCTACTCTGTCATGTAAAAAAGGGCAAACAATCCGTTTTGTTGTCATTTGACTTTCATTACTGTGATATTGAGGAGCATTATGACTTGCTCAGAATTTTTAATTATAATCATATTGTTACACGATAATGATTTAACTTATTTATAATCTATCTCCTGCTGTTCTTGCTACCCCTTGGGAATCATTGAGATGTTCTTTAAAATTAAGATGTGTTAATATTGATTATAGTAATTGGATTTTTTGTTCTAGGGGGCAGAAGTTTCCAAGTAATGAATTAAAGGAAATTGGCCATAAAATGATAGAATGTTTCAGGTGAGAAAAATTAAAGAGTGACTTCCACCATATGTAGATAAAACACTACAAATGTTTATTGAAGTGTCTGTTTATTTTTATGATTGAATTACAATTTATAAATGAAATTGATCAAGTTTTATTTTGTAGGGTGGGTGTTCAGGACTTGATTGCATGGAGCAAGGCACAGCAGGTGCCAGTGTTAGTGTTTTCTGCAGGCCTTGGTGAATCTGTTGTAGCTGCACTAAAAGCTGCTAACTTCCTTTTGCCACATGTGAAGGTAAACAATAAATATAATATTAGAACAAAAGTGTGAGGGTTGGCCGCATTTTGTTTTTATGAAAAAAGATTTTTCCGTTTATAATTATTACTTTTCTGTTCCATGGAGTGCAAATGACGTATCGAATTGTTATCCTTCAATTTTATTGTGAAATGCCTCTACCCTGTACTTTAAATTTTACTATAGGTTGCTATGCCATTATTTAATTAATCAATTTGATTGGGTCAAACAAATGAAAGTTCTCCATACATTCTTCTAATTATATATTGTAATAAATCTTTGTTTCTGATGAAATTGAATGAACAGAACCATATTCATTTTTCATATATAACCTATACGAAAATTTCAGTACCGTTTTGAGATAGTATTGACTTATTGATGATATATGTACGATGTGGGTATCTTTTCTATTTGAGAATCGAAATTAAGACCTCTGCAATACATTCGCTATGCTGTCCGTTATGCCCTGTAAATCACTTTGTTAAAAAATAACCTACATTTGTTTTATCAATTTTAGGTTATATCAAACTTTCTCGCCCTCGACGACGACGACAGGATAGTGGGCATCAAAGGCGAAGTAATCCACACGTACAATAAGAACGAAGCGGCCATCAAGGGCACAGAGTACTATGAGATGGTGAAGGACCGCAGCAATGTCATCCTGATGGGCGACAACATCGGGGATGCCGGCATGGCGGAGGGCATGGAGCACTGCGATGTCGTCATCAAAGTGGGCTTCCTCGGCCATAGCACGGAGGGCAACTTACAAAACTACCTCAACAAATTCGACATAGTTCTGGTTAATGACCAAACCATGGATATAGTGAATGCGATATTGAAACTAGTGCTGTGATTCAATTTTAGCGAAATGGACAATTGATTTAATGATTTATGAACACACTTTGAGATTACAACTTACGACTCCTCATTGGGATTATTACTGACTGACAGACATGGGTAGGTAATTCAAAAAAAATCCTTGCGTCGGGAAGACACTACATGGTCGCGACACTTTTCAGCTGCAAACGTGCTATGCCAGGTAAATCCATTTAAGCTTTGATATTTCCAACTATTTTTATTAATAATTTTTGCCTACTTAAATTGTCAAATTTCAAAGGATAACAGACAATTCTTGTGTAAGATTTATGATTACTAAGAAGTGCTAATATCATAACGAAAGACTGCAAAATTCCCTGTAGTTCCAGTATTTGTTTTAATTGTATTACCGACCATTTGTAAAATTAATCCTATCAATTTTTCTCCTAGTAAATTAGGCTGAAATTGTTAAATTTCAATCTTTGCAGAAATAACATTATATGATATATTTAATAATACATGATAGACAACTTGTTGATAAACAAAACAAATGAGGACTATTCTACCAGTAAGGTGTTTATTTAAAAATTTATTTTTACGCAGCTAGAGGAGTCCCCCTATGGGGCGGTGAATTAGTCACATGAAAAATTGTTACACATTAGGAGTCTGGTTTATTTTATTAGGATTATAGAGGATAAATATATATTCATGCTTTTAAAATGAAGTTCTCATTATTTAAGACAGAACTCTCCTTCAAAAATCTGCTTTGTCAATTAAATTTCTTTTATAGCACTTTTCGATTATTAAGGAGTAAGTGTAGATAATTGAAATTCCAGTTGAAGTACAATATTGTATTTGTTACATTATGTTATATTGTTATTTCATTTTCATTGTTTTGTAAACTGTTATTGTTTTTTGTTGTACACATTATTATTGTAATTAGCAGATAATTACAGAATTATGTATTTTAATTAGAGTTACTTTGATTTAAAAATGTTACGTGTTAGTATATATTTTATAGGTTAATACGTCCTAAAAGGGCTATAAAAATGCATAATATTATTTAACGCTCTTCGTTTACAATACTTGTTTGAGAGAATGTGTTACAATATATATTTATTGTGTTATATTATTTTTTGTCATATATGCATTTCAAAGGGTTTAGCAAAAGTTACGGGTCTATTGTATTATTATTGATAGACATTTTTTGAAGTCGTCGCACATTTGTTCTAAGCGCGCACAATTACGTTATAGTATAGCATGCCATGCAGGGCGGCCGCGGGAAATAAATAAAACGAAATTCATAAAGAAATTAAATATTTTTTTATTATTATTACAAAACAACACTTTGAATGTATAATGTATTTTCTAGTCATTGCTGTGCCAGTTCCAGTGTGGCTAGGTGCTAAACAAGCCATTGATCAAATGTAATAAAATACAGTATCACAATTTAAATGCATCCATGTGCCGTTCTAAAATGAAAGATAATATTGTTATAATTTAAGTTTCATAAGTATATTAAAAGTTATGAAATATCGGCTTAAAATTAGGGGCTTACACAATAATTTTATAACATTTAGTTATTCAAAGACCAACAAGCGATTGGAAATTGAACATTGATACTAAAATAACTGTTATGTAAAACCAGCTTTTAATAATATTTAACTGTTTTGTTATTAGGTAAATTTATATCATTTTTATTTGAAATTGAATTAAATTATTAGGATTTTCGGGTTCTGGATATCATTGTATTTTTTATGTGCATTAAATAACTTTTAATTATAGTTTACTTGCTAAGTATATTACATAAAAACTACCAACCGTTTGAATTTAATTCAAATTCGTGTACAGACTATAAGAAAACATTGCAAGCAGTCTATTAATCTTAGTATTATTATTGTTCTGGCACTGCAAAGGTAGTAATGTGGTAAAGCGACAAAACGCACGTCGCAAAATAGGAAACTGTGCGTGATTTTATGTATTGTAAAGTATAAAAAAATTACTCCAAATATTAAAGAGAAAATTATAAATAGCAAAAAAAAACATTGAAATCAGCATTGCAGCCTCAGTAAACATGGCAAGACTCGCAACTTCCCCGATCGTCATTCGGGCTAAGTGTCTACCTAATCGCCTAATGACTGGAAAATACATGTTCAATGACCCTATAATTACTTTCTTTCAACGAAACAAATTAAAAGCTCTAAAATAAACAACAGTCTTAGAACATACAAATTATTTACACAAAGATTTATTTATATAAAAATATCCTACTGTACATTTAACAATCATTGTTTATGTAGAAATATATAATTTGTCTATATACATTAACTAGAAACAGTATTAAAAATAGGTTAATCTTTAGGAATCATCTAGTCGTCGGCAGACAGGCGGAAAATACACTAGTCGAGAACACGAATGACATGACAAGGCACTTTGTTAACGGGTCTTAAGGTATATTTTATTTAATTTTTAATGAAGTTATTTATACAGTTAATAAAATAATTAAACTGTTGTTTTGTTTTGTTTTACGAGTCGTTAGCATTATAAAATTATAAAACACTAAAGATGTTTAAATATACCAAAAGCAGCAATATCTATAAGTTATTGAATCAGAATGTATGTACGCTTACAGTACAAGCAAAAGAGTACATTCCATTATTACAAAAATAAAAACTGGCACTTCAAACAGGAAAAAATATGTAATAAAATTGATGAGAGGTAAATGTAGAAGGTGATTGGAATATATAAAATAGAGCTATAGGTTTTGGAATACTATTGTAATCATTTGTAATTATTTTCTTATGATGTATGTTTTCTCAATACTATTTATCCGTATATTTTTTAACCTTTTCCTCAAATTGCGTTCGTACTTTAGTTACGATAGATAATGATGATTTATAATGATTTTCATAATAGGAATATTCCCAACGAGTGTATTTAATTCCGCTTAAAGTAAGTATGGCCCTATAAAGAATTGCGTGCAGTCTCCGGCAAGGCAGCTCCGCGCTCTAAGCGGCGTACACAAGGGAAGCCTATCGACATCACATCCTACACTCTCACCTTACATATATACGTGTATCACTAACAGTTACATTATCACTCGCATCATAACAAACAAACGAATGAACACCATTCAGTGCAACAGGTTTCTCAAACCCGATGCCGATATAACTCCTTAATGCTACGATATTGCAACTGTCGTAGTCTCCGATTTTATGTTTTTCTGTAACGAATAAAGATTTGCCGCGAAATTAAAAAAAAATGTCTATAAAAACATTTTTAAATTCTACGAAATAATAGTAGAGTGGTGAATTTAGATATTCTTCAATACATCGACTATTGCAATATTCACATTAAGTAACACATCTGGCAAGTATATAATAAGTGGAACAAGTTTGAAGTAAGCAACAATCATGTACTCTGTAAGTTATTCGTTGAAAGTTCTGAACAATAACGTATAAGTACATTTAACCTGGAACACATTAAAGTTACATAATATACGAAATAGCGGCGACATGTAATGGGGAAATCCAAAACATGCGTACAAATACTGAACGAAATATTAAACTACTTTAATCTGAATACGAATTACTGGCAGATCTATGTGAACACTTCTCGTGCGACCAGAGGCACTGCAAACTAGTGTAATAATATAAAGACTAGTCGAACATAATCTCAACAAAACTGGAGACGATTAACTCTGCACAAAACAAAGGAATACTTAATAGTTACGTTTAAAGTTAAAATAAAAGAATGTCCAAGTAGATGTATCTAACAGAAACAAACGAGTAGTCAGCATAGTCTGTGGGCGGCGCGAAGAGATCGCTCGGTGCAACTGACGTATTGGTCCCGCGTTATCGTATAAAAGCACAATATGTTAGTCTACGATTATAATACAATAATAGTTCTAACGACAGATCACAGCCTAAGTATAAACGTAAACGGGTCGAGATAAGCGGCCCCGAGCGTCACGTGACGGACGTCGTCTGCGAGGGAGTGCTTTGCAGCCCGTCCTCGTCCGTTGACCTGGAAAAACGTATTTATTATGACCGATTATATTGTTTATTACTATATATTTGTTATTATTTAAATGATTAGAGCAGAATTTTGTGTTTAAGAAATGGTTTTGAGGTAATATTGCATTGCAGGCTGTGAGTTTAAATAACAGTTGTAAAGGAGTAACAGTATAGCAGTGATAGCCTTGGCCTCTCAATCGAGGGGTCTGAGTTTTAAACCCCAGGTACGCACCTATGATTTTTTGAAGTTGTGTGTGTATTATAAATTAATTATCACTTGCTATATAGCAAGTGATAATTAATAGTGAGGAAACCTGCACACTTAAGAGTTCTTTGAAAGAAAAAAGTTCTCAAAAGTGTGTGAAGTCTACCAATTCGCACTAGGCCAGCGCGGGTGACTATAGCCTAACCCCTTTCACTCTGAGAGGAGACCTGTGCCCAGCCGTGGGACAGTAATAGGTTGACACATAGACAAAATTTTAATATTTGTGTTTTGTCATAAGTTTTTTTTATATATATAAAGGTGTAGCAAACGAGTTTTTTCTTTTTTTTTATATCTAATAAAGTAGCAAACGAGCTTGCAGTCCGCCTGATGGTAAGTGGCAACTGCCGCCCTTGGACATTTGTGATCGACCCCAGATAAGACTAGAATCCCAACTGAGGTCGACCTCATATGCGTTGCTACCCCTGAGGACCAAGCTGGAATGCCTGATTAAGTTTATCTTCCTTACCACACCCCTCAAACCGGAACGCAGC
>DWRA01002694.1:0-13439 GCA_018250295.1 Spathilepia clonius
AACGCATCTGTGGTCGACTTCAGTTGGGATTCTGGTCTTATCTGGGGTGGATCACGGGTGTCCATGGGCGGCAGTTGACACTTACCATCTTGATGCATGGTTGACTGCATGCTTGTTTGCTACTGCATCATATATAAAAATATATATATATCTTAGAACCTTTGAGAAATAAATAAAATACTTGCGAATTAAGTATTACTTTTTGAATAATAAAATGACACTATCTCCCGTAAAAACGCAAGCAATTTTATGGGTAATAGTTACTAAGAAATAAAATCAAAATATACAACAAAACACAACAATAAATATGATAAATAACATCGTCTCTAAAAAATAAACACGGCCTAACTCTGTAACTTTTATTTATGACGACACCCATTAGATCTAAAGTAAATCCTCTCAAACACAAAGTATATTCACAAAGCGAGCCGGTGTATTTTGAAAAATGTGTTTCTCTTTACAACGGGGAGGTAGATTGTGAATTTGGACCATTGCCACTGCAGTAAAAGTGGAAATAAATAGAGGAGGACACATTTTCCGGGAATGACCCAGATCAGAGACGGCTTAGTTCTTTTCCGACTGTACTCTAAATCTTGATTTTAGGAATCTAAATGAAGTAAGAAGCAAATGCGGTCGGTCAGTCCGACGTTTTAGGACCGACGGTTTAGATTTCGTGGGACGAGTTGTCCCGTCTTTATGTCTTTGAAACCGACCGCACCAAATCATTTATTAATGCATTTTCGTCTCAGGATAGCCCTTCTTGAAGTCTTTCTTAGACGTAACCACATTAATCTTAATACAAGTTGTATTCGTTTTACTTTGAAGATTAAAATGTTGGTAAAGGATTATCAAAAAAGTGGAGCGTAATCAACGGAAGTATATATTAATAGGTAGATATTCTCTGATGTGCTTTTAGCTGAAGCTATTAGTATTAGAGGACATTAGATAAAGATAATAAAATTTCTCTAGACAAAATTTTAATAATTCTAAGACTGTTTTATTATTATTTTTTATTTTAATACTAATTATGAACTTTTTCGGGAGGTGTTTGGGTACGAAGATGGACGCTAGTAGTTTTTACACATGGGATTTACGATAATTTTTCGGAAATAATAAATAAAAATATCTACTCATGGATATTGATAGACGTGTGCGGGTAACACATATTGCTACTTTAGGTCCGATTTGTGACTAATACGTATTACTTTTCTATGTTTTTGTCTTAGCTACGCTTGAAGGATATGCCAGTTTAAGATTCACCACAGAAGCCTAAATTAGAGTGACTTATAAGAGCACGACTGCCTTATCAAATCTCAAAGATCAGAATCCAGCAGTGATCCTTATCGACACAATGACGTACAAGTACGTCTAAGTTCGTGTTAAGTAAAAAGTGAATAATAGAAACAAGAAAATTATGCACATTGTAGAAGCTATAGCTTTTTAAAGGTCTTCTTTCATGTGGTCTGTTTGTTGGTTACCTAGAAGAAAAAATCGGCCTAGTGCGAGTCGGACTCGCAGGGTTCCGTAGCATTAAACAATTAATAAACTTGAACAGTTTTCCAACTCCCAAAATAAGTTTGTTTTTCATAGTGTTTTTATGAATTACAAAGTTATGTTATTCGGTTTTTGAAAAAGTGCTATATCTCAAAAGCTATCAACCGTATCTTGTTCCAACCAAGTGAAAGTTTTCCTTGACATCTACAACATGTTTTAACCAGATATTTTACGCTCTTATTTTAAAAGTTAGAGGGGGGGACACTTATTTTACTGCTTTGAAAGGGTTTATCTCTCAAACAATCGACTTTGAGAAAAAATGGTTGTAGAAACCTCAATGTCATTTTAGAATACCTTTCTATGGACACCACACACATGTAGGTAAGATGAAAATTTTTTTTTAGTTTCAGTTCCATGTATGGGGAGCCTCTCCTTAATTTAACATATTTTTTGTTTTTGTAAATAATTTTCGGAAAGTGGTTTACAGAATATACTAACCTATAAAGTTTCAGCTCTGTAGTCTTTATAGTTTCCGAATAAGATGGCTGTAACAAAAAAAACCCTATTACAATGTAATAATAATTTGAATGGATATTAAAAAATAATAGGCAGGTACAATATCACTTTATCTTGCAAGATTTGTACCTCAAGTACTTTATCTGTTTTTTTACGATATATCTAAGGCGTATTACATCTTTCTAATGAGACTTTTGCAATTCGTTATAAATAATATTAAAAAAAAAACATTTTAAAACCCAACACTATTACATTAAATATGGAGTTGTTATAATTTACATATAGGAATGTAATTAAGTACAGAATCTAATAAGAAAATACAGAAGAATTTTTACGTACCAAAGTTTTATTCAAAAACGTTTTATAAATCGATCGTTCATTGTTTCGGACGCACGGACAGTTTAGTGTTCTTTTTAACACAATACTGAGTCCACTTCAGGTCTCATTTCCAGGCTTTAAAACGGCACTTTAAAAGGCAAGATCGGAGAACATTGCCTCCATAATACCCAGCAATAAAACTAAGGAGATAACACAAATTTGAATACCAAAGCCATTCAAAGCTTTAGTCAAAAGCGAGACTCGCCATCTCGTCGGTGAGTATAACACGAGAATTCACAATTAGCCGCACAATACTGCAATTTTAACCCCACGCGTTAAAAATATTTGCGCTCTGGAAAATATGCGCTCTCATATGTCTACTTTTGGGACTGGACCTCTTGTGTGGCGTGGTATTGGACTACGGAGTAATAAAAGCATCCCTCGGTATATTGCCGGTTTCCCAGTGCATGCGGAATTAATATAAAACGTAATATTCGATATTCTTATATATCGCAACAAGAGCGATACGTCCATTGATTCGAAAACGATTGCACGTTATCGATAGGTGTCTGACGAACAATGCATCCGGCGCTATTGTAACGTATAGGCACGGATTTTAATATGAAAAGTGGAATTTCTATTCCAGAGACGTATTTTTGAAAATGAAAACGACTCATATCGAATTACCTATTAGTGGACTAGTCATGGGGATTCTAAAGTATTATAATATACGTAATTATTAAAGAAGTAGATACCTTTCTAAATAATAATACGTAGGTAAAGGAAATTTAGTAGGTTTCAGTTTTCTTCGGACACCGAATCATCTTTTCTTTACTGTGGAAGGAAAGCGCAAGGAAGTCTACATACATTTTCTTAAAACATTGTGATGTCCTCTAAATTGCAGTTGGACAGCGTGGTACACTGGTCTCTTCTCGTTTTTAACGGCTTGTCAAGTGTCGATAAGTAGCACAAATTGAAATTGTAAATTTAAATGTAAATGTACTAGAGATTTTATACAATATCCAACAACTATTTAAGAATAGTAAAATAAATATCTAAAGAGAATAATGTCCGTATAGCAAGGGTTGAGTTTAATAAAAGCTAACGCGATGTATTCATGAGTTTCTCCTTGGAGCCTAAATAAAAATTGTGGACGCGCTCAAGTCTACCCTGAAATTCAATAAAGTGGCAAAGTCAAAGATTAAGCATCTACAGACTTTATACTGTTTATTTAAATATCTAGTCTTCAAGTAGGCTTCTTTTATTATTGCTTAATACTCCCATTACACAACTTAAATATATCTTATAATATGTAAGTTATGTACATATATAATGATGATAAGAATGAGAAAAGAAAATTATTTTATATGTTATTTTAAAAATGTAAACTGAAGGTATCCTAAATGGGTACAAAAAAGTTACGCCGCTAAAGTTACCATTTATACACTTTGTGTCGCAGCTCTTTTGAAATACTGGCTATAATTTGACCCATACAACAATTTAGTTCAGATTTTTCGAGAATTGTGTTGAATTTTTTTTCTAATCTATTTCTTTAGGCTATAAATTATGTACTACCTACATGCTGAACATAGGAAAATAGCAACTATAAAAGTATGTAAATTTATTCGTTTTAATGTTCCTTTTGACGATATATATTCTTTGGACCACTTGTAATAAAACTGGAATATGTGGGACAGAGGCCGCGGGAATTTTCCCAGCCCATTCAACAAATCCTGTACTCGTTGTTCATTAGATTTAAACTGAATCAATCCCATTGCGGGCTAGCCCTGTTAATCTTTAATAGTTTAAATACAGGTATATCAGTCTTGTTTTTATTACATACATGTCTTTTTAGTTTCTCAGATGAGTAACAATGTATGACGGGTGTATGATGGGCATAAACATACAAATGAAGATCGATTGGAACTCATCTGGCCCTGTAGCCTAAACAACTTGACGGATTTCGAAGTATGATATGTCGGTTGATATGCCTTGATTTCATGAAATTCATACAATTCGAGCAGGTTGCCTGGTTTTTTATCTGACTGCAGAGAATGTCGAACATATGTAAATCTCACGTGTAACGTATGGACGTATGTCACGACTCACTCTTCAGCACACTCTACAGCTTAAACGACTTAACGGATATTAACATATGAGGTGTTGTCGGAGTCGTCTAACTAGTATAAATTTTTAAGCAATCGGGCTTTTGTTTCTTTAACTCATAATTACTAATTTAATTAATAATTACTTATCCCTAATAACATTTGTAGATACGTATCCGACATACAGAAGTCACGCTAAAATACGTACGCATGATATGTGGCCACAGCCTCCGTTGGATATCAGTAATCAACCCCAGACAAACTTACTCTAGAAACCAGAACACAGCAGCGCTTAACACTGTTTTTACTAGGCAGAAATACATAGATGCGTTAATGCTGTCAGAGTCGAATGACAACCTAGCGAAGTCTACCAATTCACAATTGGGCAGCGTGCTAGCCTATAGCCTATACTCCTCTCACTTCGAGAGCAGATGAGACAAGTACCTAGCGGTAGGACAGTAATAGATTGACACATATTAATTTATATTTAGTTCATCGCAAACGCAATTATCATGCGAACATAGTCACAGGAATTTAATATCACTAGGGATATCTACGAAGGCAGCAGTTAATTAAATATTGAAGATCTGTCTACATTTGAGAAATGTTGAATAATCAACGCTTAAAATAAAATGAAGCCTATTTGTCTGTCTGCCTGTCTCTCTATGTATCATGGATATATATTTATTAAGAATGTAGTAAATACATTTTATATAGAGGAAACTGACGAATGTCAATGGAAGTTGTATGAGTTGATATTTACCTCTCTCTTCTCCACCTGTGACTGAGTGAGATTTGTTACGACCCCCTCCTTCCCCTAAGTGCCCCATGTAATTAATGGATGCCTTCTTACACATACGTGACTTTTTTGTCCATTTTATGGCACAGCAATGAAACAATCCATTGTTGTGAAGTTTAATAAAACCCTATTACAGGCCTTAGTGATAAACAAACTTTCTAAGTTTTGTCTATCAAAGCTCGAAATTTGACAGTTAAGTAGTAGTGGTAGACAAAAAGCGGTTAACATTGATTATTGCTAACGGACGATAATTAATATTAATGGCATTCAAATGAATAAGTTCTTTCATTCATTATGCCAATCGGGAGTCTAGTTTAAAATCCATAATGAGCACCATTTTGAAATCAAAGACCTTTTATATATCCGTAGATATAAATAATTAAGATCAAAAGTTTGTCCAGTAGAAATAAATCGGCGCTACCCTTACTTGGAGTATTTTTTACTACAAATAGTTTTTCACCGCTCCTAAGCATACAATATATTTAATATTAAAATATAGCAATATTTAATAGATATTATTAAAGCTACTACTACAAATTTTTTAGGCGAATATTTGATCCAATTTGGACCTTTGTAAAAGGCTAGGAAGCGGAGGCGCGTAGAGAATCTAATATCGGTAATGACTCAAAGGCCATGATTAAACAAGCTCGCCGGAGCTGCCTCCGTCAGGTAATTTACACGGCTTTTGATGAAATGTATATCATGCACAATATATTAAACTTTAATACGATGTACTTATTATAAGACCTATTAGTAACAACAGCTTAATAGCAGAAGTGTGTGGAGACGCACTTCGATTGAGTACAAGAGCCAGGTAGTATGGTCAGTACCAAAAATTTAAAAACGGCGTGGAAACGTATTATGCAACCGTCCAAATATTAAGTCATCTTTATTAAAGGATGTATTTCGTATATTTTATAAGAGATCATATTAGTAAAACATCTATTTGTTTAAATTTAAATCGCCTGTGTATTGTAATAAAGCTTTACTTATTATTAAGCTTTACTTATTATTGCCCATCAAATCTGTCTACCTTCTATCTGTAAAAGACTAAAGAATTCTAATAGGCAGAAGTTGACAATTTTTTTAGAGCAGAGCATTCATTTATGACTGATCAACACTATATAGAACAGGTTCTACTGTTCTCATCACAGATATCCATGAGCGGCAGTGTCCGTTACCGTTGTAAATGGCCTCTTTTGGTGAGATCGCATGTGCCATGTAAATGGACTCACGTTCTATTGTTTGAACCAATTTATCTAGTAGCAAGGAATGGCGCCCATTGTCTCAATGGTTCTCTATTAGACATTCCAACCATAAAGTATGTATGGCAGTAACAGTAACTCATATGTTACAATTTTTATAAAATTTGTTTCCAAGAGTTACATTAGATATCCAGTAAAAATAGGCCAAATAAATGAAAAGCACCCGCCGGCTGGATTTCTTTATACCTATGGTTCTATATCGTACGAGAAACGACATCAAGAACAAGCGGACCAATAAAATTACCAAATGTATTGAATTAAATTTGTTTATATAAAAACAAATATGCCTTTTAGCTGATCAGTAACAGTTGCGGTACGTATTTTATATTTGTATTTTCTTCCTCCTTCACTTGAGGTAAATTTGAGTCTTTTATAATAATCCAAAATAAAATCCCCATATTTTGCTCAGAAACGAATAGATTATTATTGATCTGGCACTGAAATTATGTACACTAGATGTAAATTGTTATTAACACGGGTAGGTAATAAGAATTATCGATTAAATGTAAAAACTTGGCAAAAATCATTTGTTTGAATTTTAAGAAGCGAAAACGATATTACGAACGTCCTGCTTTACACATATACGAAGAAATAAATCAAGTTAAACAAAAGCTTGTAATAAAAATCTCTTATTCTGTTCTTCTAATTCGTAACGAAAACGAAAACGGCGACGCTATAGCAACTACGAATACGCTACAGCCGCTAGTGTAGCCAGTGCTACATTATTCCCACGTTTGCCAGTCGTGAGACTTGTACCTAAGTCTACGTATATCCAAAAGGAATTCTCTCAGAAAGGGTCGGGAGCGCGTGAAATGCAATGGGATTAAATTCCTATTCCACATTAGAAAAGCCAACGATAGGTAGGTACGTCAACTACACCAATTCTTTACAGTGTTGACTTGAAGAATTTAAGTATATGGTAGTTTTATTTGGGTGTAATAAACCGAATAAATGTATACAGTGCTTCTATTATACATGCACGTATCGGTATTGCAATAAGTTCTTTGTAAGTACCTAATTACGTACTTATGTCGTAAAGAAAATCTATTAAAAATAACATGTATTATATTATAAAAAATATTTAAATTATTAAAAATGTATTATATTATAAACGTTGGTTAGGCTTGTTAGTATATTCAACCTTATATTTATGTAGATAATTTTACTTTAAATATTAATATGATACTCATACAAAGAGTAGGTAGTCTCGTCCCCTTACCTTCGCTACAATTGCCACATCGGTACTGATTTCTAAACATATTATATAAATAAGATCTAACAACACTGATCGACATAGAAAGTTAATAAGTTCCTTACTCGTACAGTACCTAGCGTATATAAATTCGTGAGGGAGAAAGGACTAATTAACAAAATGGAGGCAACGACGCGGGTCTTATCTAGAAGCGTGTTCAGTACGCTGAACACAGGGAATTCATGGGAAGATAAATCATTAAACGTTTTATTCCGTCTGATGATGTAATTAACAATACATACATCAATTGCCAAATTTAGAAAACGTCTAAAACAAGCGGATATTATGATTTTCAATGTTATTCCACTAAAATTTAATTATAGATAGCATTTCGTAAGTATATTTATGGACGTGGTACGTATAATTTGTGAGTATCGAATATAAAGGAAGACTGACAGTTAATTAAAAAAATACTAATTACCTACATACGTAGTGTTAATGTGCCATATGATAGATAAAATAGTTTTATAGTAAATAGTAGACATAAAATAATATTATACACAGAAACTTTTAAGTACCTAACTTAAAATGTAGTAGGTATCTCTTGTGCTTAGGCTTTTTTCAAAATTAAAGAAGTTAACTTGTAACGCATCACAGGTATGTACCTACTTATGCATCCCTAATTTCTTTGAGTAAGACTAAAAAATATCCGAATGCCATGTGGTAATTTTAATATCGCGGCATGATGCCAGGGTTATCCATGTGTTGTTTGCAGAGCTGTCGACGATGTGCCGGCTGACCACTTGCCTCGCGATCGATCCACTCGTAACCGAAGCTACGGTCAGGAGCCCCGCTGGACGCCCCGGGACCCTCCATCCTTCAAGACCCTCTCTCAAACCAATATGTATGTAGTGCCTATATAAAGTCTTGGTAAATACGGAAAATGTTTGAACGTTTTGAATGAATATTCGTCTTGTGAAATAAATAGTAAACAGATCTTCAAGTACTTGCAATTAGTAAATATCCAGTTTTTACATAAATAAATGATATTTGTTCTAATATGACTATATTATTTGAGCAAATGAAAACTATATCGATACCCATATTGCATATTTTTTGCTTATGGCATATGACTTAAACACTCATCGACTAACATGGAGAAACAAAGTACCTACTACAAACAACAAAAAAAGTCTGTCTGTAAATATTAAATTGCTGAATAGATTGAGGTATTTATAATGCAAATATCGTGACTTGTGACTTATCGGAAAGTTAACTCCTAGAAGGTTTTGAAGGTGGTTGAAACCTATGCGGTTCGACTGTAAAAGCACCACCGCTACCGCACCGCTACCCCTATTTCTGCCTAATAATAGTGGTATTATGCGAACAAGGACGTGGTAAAGGAGACCCTTATTCGTTCCAACTTAGTCCTCAGGGGTCAATAACGAAACTGTGACTGACCTTAGATAAGACTTATATCTTATCTGGGGTCGATTATAGATTTCCACAGCGGCGTAGCTAGGGTATTTGCTGCCTGGTGCAGCTTGGGACTTGATGCCCTTTAAAATGGTCAAAATAATTTTAGATTTCAGAACACAATAGAGTAGATATATAATTTTTTATTGCTTCAAAACTATAATAACTATGTAAAAGGAATAACATTAGATCTTGGTAAAATTTATTGCAAAAATTTAAAAAAGAAAAACACCCCTTTGTACAAATTTATCTCCTTCGAAGTGAAATCCAGGGTCGTCGAAGTAATATAGTGAACAAACTTTTTCACTATCTTCCCTCTGAGAGTAACATTACACTCTCAAACATAAGTAGGCACACAAACACATTCTTCTTATTCATTATTTTCAAACGGTATTTTAAACGCGTAATACAAAACAGACGCTCGTCTCAAACACTGTCTCTCTAAAACTCCTTCGGATTCCAGGAAGCGTAAATAGCAGGTTAAAAGATTTTCAACGGACTTCAAAATAAGAGAAGGTTTTCTCTTCATCCCGTTACAGGATATCTCAGGCATTCATAAAAATCTGTAGAGCATTGCGAACAATTCATTTAGGTGGGGATTTTTTATATCACCCATACTTTCATCGTTTTATTATTGTTTTATTCACTATCTCGACTGCAATAATCTACATAAAACCGAATAAGTGCGAGTCGGACTCGCAGGCGAAGGGTTGAACAGTTTTCCAACTACCAACATAAGTTTGTTTTTCATAATATTGTATTAATTAAAAAGTTATGTTATTCAGTTTTCCCCTAAATTTAATATATTTTTTTTATTTTTGTTCATAATTCGGAAAGCGGTTTACAGAATACACTTACCTACAAAGTTTCAACTCTATAGTCTTAATAGTTTCCGAATAAAGTAGCTGTGACATACGGACAGACAGACGTGACGAATCTATAAGGGTTCCGATTTTTGCCATTTAGCTACGGAACCCTAATAAAAAGAAAAATTCCTGATTGTATTGAATGCATATGAAAATACATACGATATCTACTTATAACTTAACATTAATAATTATTAAGATTTTTGTCTGTACCTCTGCCTGTCTTTTTGTTTAATGCAATCTCTGTAACGCCTGGACTGATTTTAATGGGACTTTCACTGTAAGATAGCTATTTTTGTTATTGTATATTGTTTTATAATTTGTAAAGTTTATTTTTAGTAAAAAAAAGGTTAATTGTAATCACAAGTATCGACACTTTGAGTAAAGTACGGGTCATAGAACTTTTTTATGTAAAAAAAATCCGCAAAGTTTCATTGTAGACTAAGTATTTTTGTGAATATTTTATTGAACGTACATGAAAGCGTGCGTGTAAGTAGTTGTAGGTTTTCCAATATGAATTTTCCCTGTGGGTAAATCGGTCCATCGTAAATATCAAACGAGATTTTATCAATCGCTATGTTCTACACAAATACAAACATTTTCATTATTTAGAAACTTTCAACCAGAATATTATATTTTCAATAAAATATTAGATATAAATAGAAGATATTATTAATGAAGTTTGTTCAGACTGTGTTTATTAGTCCTTTGCAGCGTAAGTGTCACTACAAGCGTTACTTTTGTATTCGTTTTTATTTTCATGGCAATGTTTTTTTACGAAACACTTCTGTCACTTTGAGCTTTTGCTTGTAGTAACAGTTAACTTTATTTTAAGTTAGGTAGATTTTGGCCATGATCTATGTATGTATTCACTTACTCCCGCGCGGTGGCAAATATTTTAAATATTTATTTAATGAAAGTTTACAACCCTAGTGAAAATGTTTAATTTAACTTTCAAATAAATATCGAGTCTGTGGAATGCGTCAGCTCAATTTAAAAAAATATATTCCCTATTGTACAGTCAACACAATCTATAGGTATTTAACGCGACTATAATCAACTTCTAATATAGGTAATTATTCAACTGGTGAAATAAATACCATATAACATACCTAATTATTACGATTAATATAATGATCTTTCGTTATAAGCGTTCTTTTTACTAATCCATAGTTAAAGAAATTCTTGTAGGATTCTCTTGTTAATTAATAATAAGTGATGAGATTTTATACATCTAAAATGGCAACTATTTTAAAATTACACGCAGTAATTTCAGAGGTTTATTATATATACGTAACCTAGGTATTGATTGGTAATGATATGATTAAGTGTAAAGTACCAAACGGACATCTGAAGTCCACTCAAGTTATCACTCCCGGCCGTGGACTTCTGTAGTTCACTTGATCACAGGTTGGAGATCTACTTGAGTTTGGTTACAGATACATAGACAGACATCCGTGCGGTTGAATTCGGATCTCTTTGCCTAAGTACGTCTGTTTTACTACATTATCACATTACATTGTTGTTATAGGCAGAAATACATACAAATCATATTTCTATGCGGCGCACCGCCAAAGATGTTTTTTCATGCACCTCGCATTCCAGCCGGTCCTTCATAAACCTGTTTAAGCCTAGAAGCATCAAGTCCTTCCAATAGCACCGCAAGGTTAAAATTAATATTTTTCGAATTTTATTATTTACGTGAAGATAGTATAAACTAACTTTGCATAAAAGTGGCCTGTGGGCTAGTTGACTTTCTTATAATGAATTCGACGCCGCGACGCGACGTAGCGAAATTGTGGACCAGACCGCTTTTGCGATGAGTCTTTTTCAAACAACCCGGCATTTTATTATTAGGGTATTAAAGGGATAACCCCCGGAGCGCCACCCTTCGCCGCCCCGTGGCTGGCAAACAATATTAGACGTTCCACAGGGCTTTGTACACCAACGCGACTTCGGATACTTAGCAAGTCGTACTGAGATTCTCGTGCATAAGTAATTGTACCTATTTATTTATTAACTTGTTTACGTGACTATCACTTTTTCTGTAGACATCACATCATTGGGTAAAACATTCAAAAGAAGTGTTAGTATTCCTTATATTGTTAGCGATTGTCGAAAACTAGAACTACTTACCTAGTTACGTATGGTCTGTGCTTTCTTAAAATCGAATTACTATTAATGACGAATCACATTACGCAACGGTTACAAGGTAGATACTACAACGATCGGAACAAGAAGTGTTGTTTCAATAATAATTTAAGACTTTTTTCTGGATACTGTTTATTTCGCCAATATTGACGATCGTACAAGCATGGGTGAGTTCTGTTCTGTTATTAATTTCTGATCTGTTTATTAATTTAAATGTAACGTACGGAACTATGTATTACGTATTTTACGTACTGGTATTTACGGTACGGTTATTTCGTGTAGGAATGACTAATAATACATAGAATTTAACCAAATGTATATACGAATAATCTCATACATGCGTGTATTTTGACTGCATCATCAAATAATAGCCGAGTTCGAATTATGTGCATTCGTATGCGTCATAGGAAATCGTTGTCGTCCTTTCATTTCCTTTCATGTAAGGGTTCACATACTTATTATTAATTTATTCATTTTAAAGGTGGTAGTACCCTTTGCAGTTCGACTCCGGCGGCATCACCGCCACACTTCTTTCTGTTTGTAACAGCAGTGTTAAGCGCTGCTGTATTCTGGTTTGAAGGGTGTGGTAAGGGAGATAAACTTACCGAGGCATTCCAACTTAGTCCTCAGGGGTGGCAACGCATCTGTGGTCGACTTCAGTTGGGTTTCTAGTCTTATCTGGGGTGGATCACAAATGTTCGTGGGTGGCAGTTGCCACTTACCGTCAGGTAGACTGAATGCTCGCTTGCTACTACATCCATACTAATATTATAAATTTGAAAGTAACTCTGTCTGTCTGTCTGTTACGCTTTAACGCTTAAACTACTGCACCGATGTCATAACCGAGTCTGTATGCGATGCGTTGATGTTATAGGTAGTAACTGAAACTACTTCTATTTTATAAAATGTATTTCAATTCTACGCAGGAAACCATACAGACTCGTATAAACATAGATAAGACGTTGAGAAAGGACATAGGCTACTTTTTACCGCGGGAAAATATCTCATTCCCGAGGGAAACAATGTTAATCGGAAGAAAGCGTAGCGTGAAAACCATTTTTAGGCGCCTACGTGGCTTCCGCTGGCTAAACCATGAGAGATTCGTCAAAATAATGTACTAAAGAATTGTAGGTCCTCAAAAGACCTACAAATAAGTCCGCGATAGTATATGTTTATCTTATAAGGTTCGGTCACACTAAGCATTTTTATCTTTAAAATATGATCAAAAAATATTGGTCTATTTGCGAGTGTATTTTT
>DWRA01002695.1:0-13438 GCA_018250295.1 Spathilepia clonius
TCGACCACAGATGCGTTGCTACCCCTGAGGACTAAGTTGGAATGCCTCGTTAAGTTCATCTCCCTTACCACACCCTTGAAACCAGACGACAGCAGCGCTTAACACTGCTGTTATTAGGCAGAAATAAGTAATAATTTCTATATCATAACTGCGCTGTAAAGTGAAGAGTGTGTTAAAACGTAACTCAAGCAACACGTTTTACTTTTGTCTTGAGAAGTAGCAGAGATATAGATGATGGCCGAAAAATTCAGGCTCTTGTTCTATTAGAAACCAGTTATAACAATCTATAGGCGGTAGAAAATATTATTGTATCAGAAGAAGCAAAAGAGCTTCACCGTAATGTTAAGTTGCGGCAGCAGCACATGGACGTCTATAAAATGCCAGATAGGATTCGAGTAGTACTTGAAGATGCCCACAGATGCTTTACTACCGCTCAAGGGCAAATTGGAATGCCAGACGTAAGTATATCTCCTTACACACCCTTCAAAAAACAGATCACAGCTGCGCTTCGCGCTTCATTTTAAGGCAAAATAGATGTGGTTTTTCTAGGTCTGGATGCGAACCACGAAAAGTTCTACCACCTTTAATCTTTACCAAAAATAATTTCTTTAAAGATATATGATTTTATTATGGTGTATCCCCTAAGGTCATAGCATTGTACACGAAGTCCGCCTTGAAGCGAGCAAACAATTCACTTTGAGTTTACCTATTAACAGTCGGTAAACTTCGAAGCGAACGCATTTGCCTCAGGATTGATGACGCGTAATGACAAACCGCATAAAGAAACAAATTAAGTGTACGCACAATAAAAACTACGCATCTTTCATTCGCTGTAAGGGTTGTCGATTTGTTTGAGAAACTTTTCTTGTATTCGAAATTTTATTTGAATTTTAAAATTGGAAGTTGCTGAATTGTTAAATGAAACGGATTATATATTTTAAAATGTTTTTTACTTTATGAACTTCTAAATAAAATCGACTATAGTATGTAATGTATAGCAAAGTAGAAATACTTTTCTACTTTGCTAAGTAAGCGACAAATTTTTTTTTTAAGCTCTTAAAAATAAATTATGAAATGTGTCTCGGATAGTGACTCAAGTACGTAATAAAGAAGTACACTTTGTTTTTACTTACCTACATAATTATTTCATGTAATCTTGAAACATACTTCGTCATTTTAATAAGTAATTTGTTATCAAAAATTATATTATTTCTATGAAATTGGAATTAAGGTTTATTGTATTGAAATATTTCTTGTTTCCAAAATTTTGTGTTATTGATGTTCTTGTATCATTATTCATTTGAATTTGAATTACATAGTTATGAGTATTTCCATTAATTCTGCACCTTAACCTACACCGTCAGTAAAGCACAACTCCAATCAGTATAAAGGTTTGTTTACAAATTTCTCAAATATCTTAAGTAGTTTTTGTTTTAGCTTCATCTTGAAGGCAATGTTTGACTTTTACTCAAAGAGACACGCGACACCGGCCCTTTGGGGAGTGTGTGGTCATAGCTTAAGTTACATTGGTTTGCAAGTATGGCACCTATTTGAAAAGAATTCCTTCATATACATAGATAGGTACTTTAAACACTGATAGTTTTGTAAGTTACAGTGAGTTCGTATAAAAATATTCATAAAAAACACAAAGAATATTCGGTCTTTTGTAATGTTAAATGAAATTTCAAGCAATTTTTTATTTATTTCAGTTTAAATATTAATTAAATATTTTGTATGTTTTTATACGTACTCATTTAAATACTCAATATATTTTGTATGTGTCGAAGTAAGAACATTTTTAAAGTCCTTCTAATAATTAACAGTGTTAAACATTTCATAATTATTTTAAAAATTCTTATGAAACAATTTTTAATATTAATTATATAATATTAAGGCCTTAATAATATAATATTAAGGCCCACAAAAGGGGAGTTGAAAGTGAATATTATTTCATAAACGGGCAATCCTTTTCTAGTAGTGCCCTACAGACTGTTTGTAGTAATTTGTAAAACCTGTTAACTTGTATTGTAAGCGGTTTAAACAGCAATTTGTTATTGTTAGCACGTATACGAGTGTCTGTGTTTTTACATGTAGTAAAAACTTGGACAATTTATTACAATCAATTTAAAGGCGAACTTGATGCAAAGTTGAAATGTATGGTGGAAACCTTTATGCAGGGTAGGACTGAGCTTGTAGAGCTGATACGAAAATGTAAATACGAAATGTCCTTTGATTTGTGTAGCTTATTTTTTAGCAAATAAAGGTGGTAGAACCCTTTGTAGTTCGGCTCCGGCGGCACCACCACCACACTTATTTCTGCCTAATAACAGAATTGTTAATCGCTGCCGTCTTCTGGTGTGGTAAGGAAGATAAACTTAACGAAGCATTCTAACTTAGACCTCAGGGGTAGCAACGCATCTGTGGTCGACTTCAGTTGGCATTCTGTTCTTATCTGGAGTGGATCATAAATGCCCATGGGCGGCAGTTGCCACTTACCATCAGGCGGAGTGTATGCTCGTTTGCTACTTCATCATATAAAAAAACAAAGTAACAAATGAGGATGCATTTAACCTGATGGTGAATGGCTACTGCCGCCCATGGCCATGTGTAAACAACGCCAGATCAACGCCAGATAAGATTAGAGTCCTACCTGAGGTCGACCGCAGATCTGTTTCAACCCCTGAGGACTAAGTTAGAATGCCTCGTATAAGTACAGTATGATACGATATAAATTATTGGTGTGAACTTTTTTTTTGTTTTTATTTTTTTAGTATTAAAAGAAAGTTGAATATAACACGGATCATTTTGGACGTAAACCGACTTCAAGCTATAAAAATGCAAAAATATATTGTGACTTATTATTTGAGAATATAGCCCTTTCAACTTCATTACATTTCCTGATTTCAAAAATACATGCTAATATTAATGTCTTACTCTGGGGGTACTAAAATATATTACAGTATTTTAAAATGAATTCTTAGATAAAATAAAATCGTTTAAATAGATGTATAAAATATTATACTCCATATTAACAGTGACTAGTTCATCTCTCACGGGAGACCGCACATGGCCATTTTTGTGCCAATAATGACGTCAATGACTCACTACATTTCGACGTAACTACGGGAGATATGAGTTATTTTTAACTAGTCCACTCACTTTTGCGGTTTGTTCTATGATGGTTATAGTTTAAACAATATTTTGTAATACTGGTTTTATGTCATCCCAGTTAATATCCGTATATGGCTTTGTGGAAATAATCTTCCGATTTCTACGTAATTCCTACATGAAAAACATAATGTCATATTTTGCTATGACGTTACGTTGAATTGTGGTCAACTCATTTCTATCGGTCCCACTTTTGGGCACGAGTCTCCTTTTACAAGTAGAGCGATTTAGTCCACTACGTTAGCCAAGTCCGTATTGGTAGATTTCAACAAGCTTAATTTTTTTTTAATAAATTAAGGAGTGTATGTTTTATCACTTCGTTATCTTAGTTATCGTTATAGCAAGTAAACATTCATTTATAATTCTATTCTAAAACGATTCTATTCTTGAAAAATCGGAGACGCGTGCCTGAGATTCGAACCACGGACCTCTCGATTGGGAGGTCGAGTTCCAAACCACGAGCCTATCAATGCTTACTTAGTGTTTTCAATATATTTAGTATTGATTCGATATTTATTCATTCTAAAGGTGCTAACTTGTTTTTGGAGCGACTGTGTATGACCGAGCTAAAGTAAGCATAATATATTATTTGAGACAGGTAATTTATGTCTATGGTATACAATGACCAATCAATCACGAGTATTGCATGTCTTAGTTACTTCGGTTACATAAAATTTAATTATAGCACCAATCTCAACTGACTCATAGGCCGGACATCCTTCTTGGCAAACACAAAAAACTATCACCGATTATATAAACAGTAAATAAATAGATTAGGCCGTCACAAATGCACAAATTAAGGGGAAATCCATGAATGGCTGTTTTTTACACTTACTTTTTGTTTCCAACAGGTCAATACACAGCCAGTCTGCGAACACCTCGTCCGATAATGAAAAATTATATTATTATGCACAGAGCATCTATTTGTGGTATGTGATACACCATTGTGTTTTTAGTTCAAAACACAACCAGGATACTTTTGTTAAGTTGTTTATACAATATCCGAATAATGACTAATATTAACCGATCATTAGTATACTTTAGGATTTTAAAAAGTTTTGTAATTTAACAAGCATTATCTTATAAGAAAATAATTATTTTAAGATATTTCATTTTAAAGTCAAAATATTTCTCCAAATATACAATATATTTGGAGAATAATAGATTTAAAAAGATCTGATATTTTTTAATCATAGTTACCGTTGTCCTTTTGTTAATTTCGCTTCTAATGTGTAACCGAATTGTCTGTAAGTAAATACATTCTAATAAGTTAATTAAAATCAAAATTTCGGTATCAAACCAAATATATCCACTATAAAATGTCTTCTACAAAATGACTTGTTCAGTTGCGCATGACGCCAGTCACACTGATAGTGACCGCTCCCGGATTTAGGAAGTTTGACTCCGAGCAGTCAAGCGATCGACGTGTGAATATCTTAATCGGCTCACTGAGCAATTAGTAACGACGCTTCTTATTTATAGGTTATCGACCAGTAACTGTTACGATCCGGATGTAGACGAAATGCCGTAACTAGTGTCTATACAAATATCGAATACAGGTAAGTATTTGTGATCTTTTTGGTGATTAGAGTTCGTCATATCCTAAAAATGACATTTATAGGACTAATCTCGTCTATTTTTTTATGTATAGTGAAGTAGCAATGGAGCGTGCAATCCACCTGATGATAAGTGGCAACTGCCGCTCATGAACATTTGTGATCCATCCGAGATAAGACTAGAATCCTAACTAAAGTTGACCACAGCTGCGCTGCTACTCTTGAGGACTAAGTTGGAACGCCTAGAATACGTATGTCCGCCTTACCACACCCTTCAAATCAAAAGACAGCAAAGCATAACACTGCTGTTAGGCAGAAAGGCAATGGTGTATGCATGTCTATTCGTTTAACACAGACATTATTCTAAACATATTAATTTATATTAAAAAACATTTCACTGAATCCTCTCTACCTATACTACTTACTTATTTAGGGTATAAAAAGTTTGGGGGTAGTTACAAATACAATTAAAGCGGATTTCTATGATTACAACACTATCCCCATCCGACATATCCGTTACTAATATTCTTGCGCGTCTACAAGTTTTATTTGAAATAAAATGAAAAGTGCGGTAAAAAAAATAACTCTTTATTGCAGGTCGATTGACTGGACATCGAGAAAACCCACGACGAGAGCCTCGTCAATAATTAATCTAGGTAAATTTTATCTCTTTATAAAAAATAATCGGGTTTATATGACGCACTATTAACAACATGACCTAGATGCAAGGCATAAAAACCAAACTTTAAATAAAACCGGTTACACGAAATTAAATCATAAATTGCACCAATTTACAATCGCTTTAATATTGGCATCAAATATTAAAACATGGCAACAAAAATGTGGTTATGATTTAAAACTACAATTAGTGTAGATAAACATAAAAATAATTTACAGCTACATTACCGGACTAAAAAACTTTTGTTGTCGTTGAAACTGGAACTTTTAAAATGTTACTCGCTTTAAATTAATTATCAGTGTAAAAACTTTAATAGTTTCCTTTTAGTACATCTTTATATTTTAATTGACGGATCATCCAATTCGTTCGTCGTTTAAAATGTCGCGAGCATTCCGCGGAAGCTTTTTTGCGTTTTTATTAACTCACTTTATGTCTCGTCTGTTTGGGTGGAATTTTGTATTTAATTGTATCCTGCCTTGCCGGTGAGCTAAGGCTTGTGATTCTAAACATATCTCATCTCCGCATAGCAATACGGAAAAAATATAGGTACCTATAAAAAAAATACACTATTAAACTAAAACTCATAAAATTCGTATTTTTCAACACAATATTTTTGTATAACAGACTAAAATGTAGACAATAATTTAAATAAAAAAATTAGAACTCCTATAATGCTAAATAAGTTACAAAATGAGTAGAGAGACTATAAGAAAAAACTTTCATATAGGTTCCCATCATTTGCAGTGTAATAAAATTTTTAGATCACCTATAATGCATAATGTACAAATCGGTCGAATGCCTTGCGTTTTTATCTTATTTTCAAATATTTAGTCTGTTATAAAAATATTTTTCTTGTATAATTGTTATAATTGTATAAATAATAATTACAGTGTATAAAAATCATGTCTTCTCGTAACTGAGTAACGACAACCGGGCGAGTATAAGTATAGAGGACAATAATAAGGCACGGTGGATATATCGTAACACAACTAATATACGGTAATTTGACACGACAAGTCAATTATAAGCCGACATAACCACGTATCGGCTTCGACGGAATTTCGCTAGTAATGCCAGACGTAGACAACATTTTCTTTTCTTTGCTCGTCTAAGTTACAAGTGTGTAATGTAATTATGAATATAAAATTGATGTATTAGTCTTTGATATACATTTCGACACTACTTTTTTTGCGCTATATTCCTTTTACATGTATTTTTAAAGCTGAAGGAGAGTGTTGGGGATTAGACAATTTTTTTTTAGAATGTATACTTCAAATATAAAAAATTAAGCTATAGTGTTGTAATGTGGTAAGGTAGGTTTTTCGAGGAATTTCATCTTAGCAATGCAAGAATGAAGCAACGCCGGAATTACATCAGATGAGGCTTCTGTCTTATTCTGTATGAAATTCGGTACAGATGTTCATAAATGAGAGTCGTCGGGGATTCCATTTAGAGATAGATTGCAGTATCAATCTGCGAAGTCATTCAACTTAACAGCTGACCGCAGTGACTATAGTAAACCTTATCCTACCTTACTCTTATAGACGAAGCTTATCTTCACCTATTATTTTCTAAGGACTGATAAATAGAGACAATTCTTCTGTAAGCTACGTTCCATCTATAGCTACAGAGATCATTAAATTTATTTCCGATGTCCTTAAAACTTTATCAAAAGGCTATTGTACTCAATATAGCAATAATGTATTAATCTGTAGTAAAAAACATATACTTTAAATGTCAACGCAAAAGTAGTGTAGCGCAACAGGCTTCACCTCATTAGCTCAATATCAACACGTCTTATGGCTCTAATAGATATGTAATTATGGATATTATTTAAATTGCTTGACAAATTACACGTCGGTACGCAGCTGAACTCGCTCAGTTGTCGGTTATGTTTCGACTTGCATTTCTTGTAGACCCCAGATATTGTGGATTTCTCAGCGGTAGGAATCGTGTAGAGCGATTATTACCCACCGAGAGCATTGTTAATTTTAAATAAATTGCGAATATCTGACAGACTTTGTTTGTTCTTTTGTGCAAGTATAAGTTACATGTATTCATATTTTTAACATATGATTTTTGTGTAAAAGTAAGAATATGAAATATTTTATATAACAATGTACCTACTGTAATGTATGTTAAGTTTTATTTTACTTTAAAAAAAATAATATTTTTTATTTTTATAAAAATGTTATGGTCTTAATTAGTGATGAAATAAGACATCGGTGGCACCCTAAGGTATGAAAAGTAAAATCCAAAATTCGTTCTCGTATTGACCATGAATTCCAAAAGAATTACGATAATAATTGATAACAAATATGTTATGAGAAATGTCATATAATTTATAGTAATGAGAAATGAAGATAAAAATTTTTCATCATTGTCACAAACATATTGTCTAAACGGTAAAGGGGTAAAAGCAACTCTATAAACATCCCTCATATGGATCTTACTTCGCAGGCTCGAGTCGCCAATTAGTAGTGGGTACTAAAGAAAATGTGGCCTTCGCGTAAAATTATGAGGCGGGACTACACATGCATACGGACACCATGACCTCAAACCCGACGAAGCCCGATCGTAAATGCGTTGTCCTTAATTTGTTAAAAAGTGGACATTTCTTCGCGGATCTCTGATATTATGAGGAAATGTATTACCAAAATTAGCCGCGAACGCAATTATGGAAGAAGTGCATTCGCTTTCATTTGTAAAAATATTTCCGCGTTTCGTTTTTACGAGTGCCTGAGAATGATTGCTTATCCATTTATTTCTCGCTTACTGATGTTTTTTAGAATGAAAATACTTACCAAATGTTAAGGATTGATTTTTTATGTATTTTAATCTCCCTGAAATAACGAAATGTACATCCAGTGGTTTTTAAACATTATAAAACTTGATTTTATCACGATAAGCTTCTATATCATGATATATCAAATCTTGCTGACAAGGACAAATATAGACATGATATAAAGAAAATGTGAAATGTACTTAGACATAGAGGAGATTCCTGCTCAGCAGTGGCCCAGTAAAGGGTTGGCGACGATAAATAGTTGAAACTTATTTTAAGTCAATTATACTTGAAATTCAGATCAAGTAGTGGGCAAAAAAAATATTTCATGTGTTAAGTAATATTAAAAGTGTGAGGGAAAGGAACAGTTGGTACGTTCTATTAATTAATATTGCCAAAAAATAGCAAAATATTTTCAAAATTGATGTGTGGTTTTGTATCTGGACACTACCTATTCGAGAGAAAATTTATATCAATACAGGGTTCTTTGGAGACTACAGAACTGTTTGCAGATAACATATGCTCAAAGACGCTAACAATTTTGCATCGGGTGAATTGTAGGTCCGTTAATTACATAAAAAAGCTACGATACTTGCATAATTGTTGAAATACTTGTAATCATCAAGTGCTGGCGACACCAGTTCAGCGTTTGCCCTTTTAAGTTAAATATTACCTGCCATAAATAACATTAATGGATACATTAAATGTAATTGAACATACATTTCTGGTTAGCAAAAGCCTGCAAAGTATTTGATGTCATGTGGAGAATTATTGTTGACAGCAATTACATTTCGAAATCTTTCCTTTTAAATGCTATATGTGTAGTTACAACAGAAATATTTGAAATTCTTGATTATATGTCAAAATTTATTTGAATAAAAATTTGTGTTAATTTTAATTTTAATAAAATATATATGAAATACTTATTTATTGGGATTTGTTTATTTTACTTTATATTTGAGATAAGAACAATAAAGTTTTTTTCGTGTTTCATTATATTTGTGGTGATGCATTGCTACCCTCGACGACTAAGTTGGGATAAATATGGCTCCATTACTGCACCCTTCAAACAGAACACAGCAACGCTTCACATTGTTGTTATAAGGCAGAAAAGGTGTGGCGTTGGTGCCGCTGAAGTCCAACCACATGTACAATTTTAAACGATGCATATGATGTTTTTTAGAATGAATGTATATAGTTGTTAATTCATTTAAATGTTTGTTCATTCAATAAAAAAATATAGAACCTTGTGTGCTTTGACTCTAAAAGCATATAAATATAAAGTGTATAAAAACAAAGTAAATATAAAAATAAAGAATCCTTGTAAATGTAGTATTCTCCATAGAAATGTTCGACATTACAAATCCTCTACTAATTGATGAAATGTTTAATTTTTCATCTATACGGTGTTCGTCGCCGTAATCCAAAGAAAGAAACATGAATGAGGAAATGTTTGATAACAAAGATCCAGGATATACATCCGGTTTTATAAATATCCGGTTTATAATAATTAAATTCATACACGAGTATATTTCGAAATGGTGGAAGGAAATCCTTTCTAATTAGACGCCCTATTGTATCTAAGAACACGATTTTGTTAAAAGTGTATTCTTTAATAAATCGAGTATTTTGTTGGGATAATATACCAACTTGTTTTATGCACCAGTTAGGATACATTATAGGAAATAGTTATATATTTTGAAGCCAATATTCTTTATTTAAAACAAAATATGTAACCCGATTCCAGCACACCATATAATATTATGTTGTTTATCTTAAAATAGAACATTAATTTAGGTGAATGTGATCCTTGTTAGATAAAATTTAAGTATTACTACCAAACGAAGTGCCTGTGATTATGAATTGCGAATGTCTTATAAATTATTTAACTTAGCTTTATTTAAAAAGCATTTGAACTACTTTAAACACTGACTTTTGTGATGCTCTAATTGTAATACGTGCTTTGAAACAAAACACGTGTCATGTGTCTATTGGAATTTACTCACAAAAATGTTATTACACATAAAGTGAAGGTAGTATGTTTTTGGACTTACTAACAAGATACTCTTATTTTTTTTATATGATGGAGTAGCAAACGAGCATGCAGTCCACCTGATGGTAAGTGGCAATTGCCGCAAATGGACATTTGTGATCCACCCCAGATAAAACCAGAATTTCAACTGAAGTCGACCACAGACACGTTGCTACCCCGGAGGACTAAGATGGAATGCCTCGTTAAGTTTATCTTCCTTACCACAGCCTTCAAACCAGAAGACAGCAGCGCTTAACACTGCGGTTATTAGGCAGAAATAAGTGTTGTGTGTTTATTTAAAACATTATATGTTTAAAATCTGTCGGCTTAACAGACTTCATCTTTCATCAGCTATCGACGTAGTAACTGTAAGTCACGGACCCATATTTGTTTGTATTCACAGTATTTATTGTAACCCAGAACAGAAATATAAATACAGACGTTACTTTGACTAAGTATCTCGCAACTTACGTATAAGTAATTATCACAATAAATACGTTAATTTTTTCCTTAAAACTTACATGAAGGTATAAAATGAAATGTTAATCATGTTACTTAAGATTTAATTATCTCTCCCTCGTAAAACCGAGTACTTATTTCGTGTGTAAATCGCCACATTGCTATGCCGTGGCGTCACCGACTCACCAGACTCGCAGGTGCCAATCCGTATACTCATTTGCATTCCTGCCACATTCAAATTCAGTTTAGAGTTGAATTAACTCTATTTTTACGTTTACGACTGTTAATTGAAATCGTTTGTATTAAGGTTTTTTGAAGTGATAGCTTCTTTAGGCGTTAAGTCATTTTTGATAGGCGAAATGTTAAATCTTAATCTTAGGTTCACGTCGCCAACGTGTCATAGTTAACAGTGTAGCTATATATGGATAAAATTGTTGCTCTGAATGTAGATAAATGTGAAAACTAGGTAAATAATAGCAATTCTAATGTGCACATGGACAAAATTTAATTTATTATACCTTAATTAATTTTAAAAGTAACAAAACACTCTACACTTCTATCGGCAGTTCCAATAACTGCTATTTTTTTATAATATGGATATAGCAAACGAACAGTTTTTGGTTTTTTTTTTATATAATGAACCCCGACTGAAGGCGACCACAGATGCGTTGCTGACCCTGAGGACTAAGTTGGAATGCCTCGTTTAGTTTATCTCCCTTACCACATCCTTCAAACCAGAACACAGAAGCGCTTAACACTACTGTTATTAGGCAGAAATAAGTGTGGCGGTGGTGCCGCCGGAGTCGAACTACAAAAGGTTCTACCACCTTTAAACGAACGAGCATACGATCTACCTAACGGCATGTGGGTACTGTTGCCCATTGCCATTTGTTATCAACTCCAGATAGGATTAGAGTTCTACCTGAAGTCGACCTCAGACGCATTACTCCCGCTGCGGGTTAAGTTAGAATATGTGAGGGTATTCTTACCACTACCTTCAAACTAGAACTTAGTAGTATAAAGTAAACAGAGGCATATATTTACAAATATTGATAATTATTGGGTAATATATTTTTAGAGTTACAATTTTTACCAATAATATTAAATGATTAATGGCCGTGCAAATTGGCTGCTAAAGTAACATTAATTTTAATAACAATAGCAATAGGTGATTCATTTCTCACAGCCTCAGTGCACAATACTCGCCTACAGTAGGGCTAAGCTTAAACGGTAGTGTCAATGAAGAATCGACGAGGCAATCCGTTACTATTGAATAATCTATCTTAGTATTCTAAAATTATTTAGGTTATTTGTAGGCGTGGAACACATTTGTATCGATGAACGTAGTTAATGAGTAATTTGCAAAGCCATTAATTAATAAAATATATATTTTGTTAGTTACTAAAATAAATGTTTTTAATAAATACTGGAACGGAATATTTGATCATTGAAGATAGGTAAAAAGTAGCAAAGGAGCATGCGGTTTACCTAATAGTACGTGGCAACTGCTGTCTACGGACATTTATAATCAACCTCGAAGATTCCTACCTACCAGACTCCTACCAGAGGTTGGTTGGTTGGAGGACTAAGTTGGAACGCCTCAGACAAGTATGTCTTATTTACCACAGCCTTCAAACCACAATACTACTGCGCTTTGTACTGTTGTGGTGCCGCCAGACTGGGACCACAAAGAGTTCCATCGCCTTCAAACCTACATACATTAACGTGGCAACAAGACAATATTTCTTCAATCACAGCTAACATTCTAGAATATTTACAAGGCATTGCAAACCGGATTTACATCCCTCAATATTTCCCGCTATTTCGGCTTATCTCAATATTGTCGAGACACACCATTCACGGAAATGGCGCAGACCTTACGTAAATAGACATAAACATAATGTTCTGAACATAAATTATTTAATATAATATTACAGAATAACACTTGGTCGGTATGACTGCGATAGTGGAGGTAAATCAATTCCAAAAAGGTATTGCACCCGACTTCTGGTGGAGTAAGCCAAATTTTGAAATTGAACTTTACGATGACTTTGTACTGAGGTTGGATGCTTGTCGTATAAATTTAACAACTGGCTAACAAATGACCTAACACCCGATTAGAATAGGAACCTAATTTGATGATTACGAATATTATTAGTAACTTCTAACCTAATGATGTTCCGACAGTGTCAGTTCGGAGATTATATATATACAAGATGTTAAGAAAACTTCAATAGTGTGATTCAGAATGCAGTGGCGCCATCTCTTGATGAGTTTCGGGAAATGGTCATCCTGTACAATGAACGTAATTACATCTTCCATATACATTTTTTATATGATAGAATAACAAAAGAGCAATCCACCTGATGGTGAGTGGAGCTCACAGCTCATGTATATTTGTACTCCACCTCAGATAAGATTAGAATCCTGAAATCCTGAATCCTGAGGTCGCCCGCAGATACGTGCCAACCCCGGAGGACTAAATGTCAGTGTCACGGATTTGTATGTCTCCCTTACCACACCCTTCAAACCAGAAAACAGCGACGCTTAACATTGTTGTTATTAGGCAGAAATAGATGTGACGGTGGTGCCGCCTGAGTCGAACCGCAAAGACTTCTACCACCATCAAATGTATCCGCGCAGACGCGGAAAACATGATTTTGTCTGACACGTTAAACTTAAATATCATCGTCAACCCATTACTGTCCCACTGCTGGGCACGGGTCTCCTCTCAGAGTGAGAGGGGTTAGGCCATAGTC
>DWRA01002696.1:0-13436 GCA_018250295.1 Spathilepia clonius
GCTCGCGCTGCACGCCGCGCTGCCGCTGGCGCGCCCGGACCGCAGCGCGCTCGCCCGCCGCCTGTACGCGCGCTGGCTGCACGGCGCAGACTCCGACAAGGCGCGGGCCGTGCTGCACACCTCGTACCACGCGGTCGAGAAGAACGATATCGCCCTCAACATTAAGTGGTGATGACTGCTTCGTGTTCGATAAGGTGGCCTGACGAAGATGAACGTCCGCCCTCGGCGCGACTCGAAATATTGTAGATTATTGTCTTTGGTTTAAAAAATAATATGCATGTACATTTTACGTATTTTTGTAATAAATACCAATGGTACATGGTGAATATTAATAATCAGAATTTAAAATGTTCCTTTACGTATGAATAAATTACGCGCGAAGATTACCAGGAATATGGGTATTACTCTGATGTGTAGCCACACTCCGTAGCCATTGCGCGAAAAAGTGTAACTGTGATAATAGAACTTTCATTTTCTGCTTTTATATTTGTCTGAATACCAATAAATATTAATAACAATACACAAACTCTAAACTGACACAATCTAATCCATAGTTCATAATTTTTATTTAATTTATTAAGATTGCAATGTATCAATCATCAATAAGTAAATAAACAAACCATGGCTACGTTACGCTTACAAATAAGAAAATACCAAAAATGCACTAATTCGTCGCGCTTACCGGTTGTGAAATAAAATTGTCATTATCTACGACCTCTGCACGCCGGCTATGACCATCTGACGTTGTGAAGGCAAAACGTCGTTTAACCCATTTAACTTTGCCAACGCATTTTGTTATTAGCAACTCATTACAGTGACATAATCCACGATTACGGGTATACCATTCCGGTCCATAAATGGATCACGGTTTAATTAAATACCCAACTTATTAAATTGAAATAATTCAATTAAAAAAATATGAAATGCCTTAATTAAAAAGAATACGTATGTAAAAAAAAATATATTCACTCAAAGTGCATATTAATTAAGTCTACTTATAACGAAAATATGGTTATACTGTAAATGTAAATATGATTATAAAATATTATTCACCAGGTAGTTATTAAACAAACTGTTGTACTAGTTTTGCTTGTTATGTTAGTATGTTCTTCTTAATATAGTGATTTGGATTTCTATGGATAAGTTAGTTTTCGATGTAAATATCGTGTTTAACACTGAATAAATGTTGAATCTGTTAATTTTCTTGAATTTATTTTCAATTTATATCCACGCAATTGACTAATACTCGTATTGGAATAATCGTATAGCAGTAATATAATTTAGTATATTGATTTGTAGTAATTGTAGACATTAAGGAAAGGTATAGATAATTTGAATAAAATAAATAAGTGGGCATATTTATATTTTCAAGCCTAAAGTACAGCTGTGATATATACGACGTATTTCATAAATATTAAACGCTACGTAGCAATCGAAAGACATTGTGACTACTTATGCACTGTCACTTACGCAGCTGAAATTGTATATTAAGTTACCACGTGTTTTGTGGCCGTTTATAAGTGCCGAGACGCGTACGACACAGGAAATTTAAATGAATAAGCCTCTTTAATAAAAATCCTTGTTAGCCGCATGCAATTTAGTCTATTTAAAATAAAAGTACTGCACAAAATGTGCACGTTTATGATATCACTACACTACTAGCTTTTGAAAGTGTCCATTGAGGCTAATATGAGTATTCCTAGCAGCCTAGATCATACCTAACAAGCCTATATTGATTACAATAAACTGAAAAGTATGCATGAGACGTGGTTAACAGATAATAAAACAATTAATTGCTTATGAAAATAACCGTAAGTGTCGCAGTTGCAGGACACCGACAAACGCTAAGATTATTTTTCCGAAAAGAAAATGCGAAACTTCAGTCACTTAAATATATGTACTTTATAAGGCACTTTCAATTCTTTAAGTATTAAAACTAAATACAGTTTTTGCGTCGGAATAAGTTATCGTATTTATTTCTCATTTCCATGTTAATTTATTGTAGGTATACAGAATTTCCGATTTGCGGTAATTCCCATCGTAACTTACAGCAACGTATTTAAATCCACTGCTAATGCTACATTCCACGAAGAATATGTCCACGACGTTTTAGTGGGCACTGGTAATGAATATTAATCATCTATTCAGTTGTAGTCAAATGTTTCAGTGTGAAGCGTGGGCTCGACCGGCGTCGTGTGGCGTTGTTTCCTTAAATCGTTTGTTTACAAAATAGACGCACCGCGTTTTTATTTAGCTTTTTCAATGTCTACTTAATTATTAAATTCACGTAAACCTATTCTAGTTCCAAAGGAAAAAATGGGAGATTTTAGAGTGACGGGGGCGACTAGTGTCTTTTTCTTAGTGTTTTTCTTAATGTGCATGTTTCGAGCTGTGATAAGTACCGGTCTCGGCAGTTGTCCTATCTACCCGCAGTTACCCAACTTTGATATAAGGAAGGTGAGTCTAATATTTTTTATTTCCAAATATGATACCTTATTACTTGTGGTAGTACCATTCAAGGCACCACCACCTGTTTCTGCCTTATAACAGAAGAGTTAAGCGCTACTGTATTCTTGTTTGAAGAAAAGAGAAGGAAGACCTACTTCTCCTGGGGTAGCAACACATCTGTGACCGACTTCTGTTAACCTTATCTGGGGCTAATTATAGATGGCAGTGGGCAGCAGTAGCCTCTTACCATTACGTGGACTGCATGCTACGAATGATGAGCGACGAACGATATTACATACAAATTACATTTTCGTAGTAGGTAGGCTAGTGGATGACAATAAATCGAATGACGATGACCTCCCTTCCTTCCTTTAAATGTAAAATAATTAATTAGAAAATATTTAATTAAGCAGTTTATAACGACCTTAACCTTACAACGTCCGAGTCGATGTTTTGCATCTATTTATCATTCCAACAGTTAAGTAGCTTTACCTACAGAAGCATGAAAGTAGAAAAGTAAACAAAGGTCTAATTTCCTAATAAATTAAATATATTTTTCGTAGAATTACCTTAATTTAATCAACATGCAACACGCTAATGTCACACAACCTTTAGGTATCTTTTTTATAAGTTGAAAGAGATTAGCAAAAATCGATTGTTGTCGGATGGCTTATCACGACTGGGCATGGAACTTCTTTCTGAATGAGATGGCTTAAGGCAACAGTCTGCAAATATGTTAAATGCAACACACCGAACTTTACAAGTACTTAAACATTTTGTGGAGAACTTCCTGGTCCTCCTGCTATTATTCCTCGCAATATTTTAGTTTACCGAGAAAACAACGTACTTAATTAATTTCCGTTATATACTCATATTATTGCAGGTTATAGGTTTGAAACCGGACATCCAGAGTTAGAGGCCGAATTTCAAATCACAGGGCTTTCACTGCTGGCTGCTAATTAAAATTAATTAGATTAATTAATTAATACTCATTTACCGTTTCCACTTAGCAATTGTTTGCCCCTTGCTTAAACGACTACTAGGTAGATTTTTCCGTTCATATATGTTTAAACAATATTTTTGTTATGTTTTATTACTTCACAACTACATACTATATCCTTCATAATTTTAAAATTATATACTGTGCTGTATTGTTCTATTTGTGAATTAAAAAGGCAAAATTTGCAATTTTTTAAAAGAAAATCGGTTTACTCGCTAAAGAAAAATATTCATTTGAAATTTATATGTATATAAAAATAAATATTTTCCAGATGGCGGGCACGTGGTACGAGGTGGAGCGGTCTTTCTACCTGATGGAGGTAACGTCCAGCTGCACAGAGCTAGAGGTGGCGTTGAACGAACGCGACTTTCTTCTCATCACCGTTAAAACCATCAATAGATGGTGAGTTTGGCTAGCGTTCATAGTATAAAAGCAACCTATATGTATACCTACTATGCCACAAAAATCACGTAAGACAGTGATTTCATTTCAAACTAATTGCAGATATGAATAGCTAACCTTGAGGACTAAATTTAAGTGACCCGTGTACCTATATCAACAACAACAAGCATAGAGCGCCATACACTGCTACTATAAGTGTTAATTTACATTACGTCGTCAAGCGAATTCGCTTGCACCTTGAAACGCCTACCATCCCAGTGTATCTAGTCGCTTCATGGCTGATTTCGCACTTGAAAATTGACGATCGACCGTATTTCTTTGATGGGTCACGAAATTTCCATGTGAAAAGCGTACAGCATTCTCGGAAATTCGTAAGTCACTCCCCTAGTTCCCTCGTCATAGTTATTTAATTTTTTTATAAAAAGAGATAATATTCCACGTAGTCAAACTACCCTATGTAAACGAGCCCTAAGGTTATAAGTTTCGTTGTAATCAACCCATTATTGTTACATAGAAGTCGGTTATTCAAGACCGTAGTAGGTGAGTACGTGTAGCAAACTGACTCTCGTACATATGTGGATGTTTTCCAAAACAAACCTCAGCAAATAAGTTACGACAAAGTCTAAAAATATATTATACCACATTTTCAGGACCGGCAGCCCATCTACGACGTACGGGCTGGGCATCCCGAGCTACAACGGCTCGTCAACGTTCCGGTACAAGCAAAACAACCGGATGCCGTACATCATCGGGCGGCTGCTGCCCGGCGCCGGCCAGTACTACATCCTGCTCACCGACTACGACCAGTTCGCTATCATCTGGTCCTGCACCAATCTGAGCATCGCACATTCGGGTCAGGACTACATATATACTAGATTTCATATTTATGCAGAAAATGCATTATTTTTATGTGTAATATATCGATAAACATTAGTCACCGAATTGCTAAAACATGTAAAGTTATGGAAGCACATAAGTTAATTTCCTTTGGACAATACTAGCTTTGCAATGAAATGGTAAATACTTTGTTCATCCTTCGCATTACGTTTTTTACATTTTTACTATACATTTTTGACCGCTCAAATATCAAGCTTGTTATCAACTTCTTTAATAAGTCGCAAGCGACAATTAATAACTTACTAGTTTCCAGTTGGTTTTTTTAGTTTGTTTTTAGAAGTCAGTCAGTAAATTTGTCATCTTGTATTAGTTGGGAAAACATTATTAGGGCTTTAGTTCATTGGCTAAATAATGTTATGATAACAATAAAACGTAGTGGTATCGGTTCCAGACCGCATGTGGGTGCTGGCGCGCTCGCGCGAGCTGGCGGCGGCGGAGCGAGCGCACATCTACGGCGCGCTGCAGCGCCTGCGCCTCGACCCCGACCGCCTCGTGCTCGCCAAGAACGACAACTGCACGCGCCCGCCGGACGCAGACGACATAAATTAGTTCCTTTATAGTTGCCTTTTATTGCTAACGAACTTTGCCACTTATACCCTAATTTTCTTATTATGAGATTCGCCTAAAAGTTAAATTAGTTTGTACAAACCAGTCATAAGTTACAAAAGCTACTTAGGGCGTCCGGCTAAAACTGGTGCATATGCACACAGCGGCTGCCCGCTCAGACGTCCGACGACTGATGAGTACCCGCTGAGAGCGTCCGCGTCGAGCGTGTAAAATCAGCGCTGCTCATGCTATTTTTCAATTCAGATATGCGAACGTCCTTACTACAAAGTCTCAGCACAGAGTTACAAATAATAAATTAGCAATGTATACAGTTAAAGGAAGTAAATAAGAAAAGGTAGGGTGCAAATAAACGCTTTTACTTAGATTAAGTGCAATAAAAATGTAGGAATAAATTCAAGATAACACAAAATGTATATATTAGTATTTTTTTAATATTTTTGTTACGTAATTGTGCTCATACAAATTGTCTTTAAATCTGAAAGCCTAAAATTTTATAATCAAAAATATTATTTAATTAATATATTTTCATTGAAAGATACGAATGGAAAAGAAAAACAATTGAATTACATTATTTTAATTGAATAGAAAAATGATTCTGAAACATTAAGTCATACGTACTGATATACAAATAAAACACAAGTTCTCATCACACTTTATATTTTCTGGAAAAATATCATTTATTTACAACAAAATAGACTTAAATTTATTAGAATCAAAACGATCGTTCCAATTATAACGCAGCCATTCATCAAGACAATATAAGGCAACGTTCACATCCACCGGCTTATAGAAGCCATCATTAAATTTTTTAAGATACTATTAATTAATGTAAAATATGTTTATAAAACGAAATATATTAGTCCTATTAATAAGTTTATTATAACTTTATAGGTTTTTTATAATTCCATTTGTCCTTTATACAAATCAATGGCATAATATTATGATATGGTCATGGAACAGATCCAATGCGCTTGTATCAAATTTGTTACAGAGAGACAATTGCTGTGGTTGATGTTTCACGTATACTTCAGAACGACATATTACCAATTGGTCATAAGTCGTAGATGACATTTTCCTCTTAATATCCAGTTTTTTTTGCTCCAATTATACTTGAATATATTTCGCATATACATACTTATAACACAAAGCGGCTGAAGCCGCCGAACGAATAGCTATAGGTGTAATGTGTATAGAACCTTAAAAATAAACGTGAACGCGCCTTGTGATGATTGCGTATTAAAATTATTATTGTGCTTTGAGTACACTATACTAATCGTAGTATAATCGAATATCAACATACTGAAGACCTTAACACTATCTTATTTGGTTACTATTTTTCATTTTTTCTTGGTTGTATTTTTACAGTTTGGTTATCTCATTTGGCTTGATCTGCGACTGTTCAAGTCACAGATGATTGAATTATGTTTTAAGATTTTACTAAAAACTTGGTTACATAAAATAGCATTTAAATAATTGATCCACATTGAAATACATACTTTACTACAATTAACATAAAAAAATAAAATAGAGCACCTTTAAGTAGTAATCACTTCAATGTAGATATTAAACTGTTAATTAGTACTTTAATTTAAGTTCTAATTAAGAAAAATGACATTTCATAGCTCTGCTCTCCTTTTACTATTTTGAATTTTACTAAATTACAAACATTTGAATAATTTAATCTGAATCATTTGTTTCTATCGACATTATTCGATACTATATTAAACCATTATGCTTTTTTATTTTTAAACAAGTGCAAGTGCGTATTGTAGCGTGATGCTATCACTTTAATAGAAAGTAAATACTCAGATAATGTGTAAATGTTCTTACAAGTCAAATTAGGAATATTGAAATCCGAAAATAATTTATTTTCATTAAATATTACAAAAGAATTATATGAGGAACATTTGAGCAGATTTAAAAATGTAATTATTTTTACTTCATATGACTGAATGCCTGCAGTTTATATAACATTAATAGCGAGGCCGACCAGAAATATGATGTGGGGCAGGAATACTTTTAACGCGACATTTTAGGCGACTCCTAGAAATTTTCTATATTCTAAGAAAATTGTCACCTCTACCCGAAGATTACCCCAACAAAATATTACTTTATGTGCAATTCTAAATATAAAAAATGTTATGACCTAAACTGTAACAAGACAATAGTTTAATCTTACAATGAATAGAATGTTATTACCACTCTCTTGAATTTATGGCAATACTTGAGGTGTTACACACAACATTAATGAAGTCTGGTTGACGATTGTGCAACAATTACGCTTAATATTTCCCTTATTATTTTTAAAATACCAGTAATGTCACGCTACACACCCACGCCTGATAAAGAGTGATAATAAACCTCATTCGAACAATAACGCTAAATACGACAGACATGAATTTTTGAATACCGCACCATATAATATATTTATACAAACGTTGAACATTCTAGAGATATAAAAAGTATCCAGAGTATATAGAAACTCTCCGAGACGAAACCTTATACTAATTAATATTTAGGCCGTAATTAATAGCTACTTCGTCGACCCGAACGACACCCAAATTTAAACAAAAACAACAACAATAAACGAAATTGTGCAAAAAGAAAACAAGTTGCAATAATATATTATATAAATTAATAATAACAACAGAATATTAAAATACATTGTACAAAATTAAGTACGTTAACAACTTGAGTGTTGCCAGCGTAATACTGAAAATTGGAGCATTGCATGTACAAAGAATCCCCAATACAAAAAAAAATTGTTAATCATGTTAATCATTATCGATTAAAGTAGACGGACAACCCAGAAGTTTAAAACTAATATAAAAATACTTTTAAAATAAATATTTGTTTTTAAATTGACAATGTGCTAATGCAACTTGCCAAAAATGTGAAATAGTCGGTTATATCTATAATATAAAATCGATTGTCTATAAGAATGGAAATTATCTTAATATATGAAGTTTAAAGGGCAAAGCAGTTGCTGATCTACGTCCATTATTGATAAAGAATCTATCCAACGTATCAAAGATCGAAATTTGACTATTTTTTGTAGGCAGGAATTGTTAAATGCCGAACTTTGGTGAGCACAATATTTGATAAATTGATGAACAATAACGGCGTTATCAGCTAGAGACGCTACCACGATATGCACCATACCGTCATATTGACAAATTCATAGGTCATATCATCATCATGACCGCAAATGGCGCACACGCTATTAACACTGGTTTTGAACCGCTCTCCCTATTAATGCGATTCAAACAATTGAAAAATAAAATTGTAACATTGTTCGAAATATAACTTTATGGCATAGATTTAAATTATAGATCTTATGGACTTTGGCAACATTTTCAAAGGGACGTCAACACGTGAAGTCGAGTCAGTAAAACAGTATATTAAAGTATAATAAGCCCTGACTTTATTTGAAGTTGAATTATTTGTGCACTATCTAAATACCTATATGTCATCTTCAATAGTTTTGATAAAGACCATTACCATAATTTCACGCGTTTGTGATTTTTTTGCATATTGATTTAGATAACAAATGCTCTAGATTTAGTAACTGAATTGCCTCATAATTTATTTAACGCAGTTTTCATACATGTCACAATAGAGCATCGAGTGACTATGATTTAAACACTTGCTTTACTGCTTAAATACTGACATTTTATATAAATACATACTCTCACATCTAGCGTTGACTAAAGAATTTCCTTCGCTAAACACATTTACAATTACATAACTTTAACAAAATGATTCTCCTGATCATATTGATGAATATTATTAATCCAAATTAAAAACTTGTTACGGTCACAGTTTTCCAAAATCTAAATTGAAAACCATTAAAATTTTTAAAACATTTAAAAATAAAAATATAGAGTTGCAACCGACAAATGGATGTTCGGCCGGGTAAAACAGGTAATAAAAATAACAGGCCGAATGTTTGACTTTTTAGGATAAATCAACCAAAATTTAAAAATTAACTTATTACTTGCAAATTAGGGTTGTCATTTTTACTTAAAATGTTTCATTTAAAAAAAGGCGTTATTCAGTACTGCAACTGTTAAATATGTATATTTTATGTCTCTATAAACTTATTTCGTAAATTCATTACTAAGTTCCACATCCATTTGTTGGTGGTCAACTTTATTAAAATACATGTTTTTTTTGTTATAATACAATACATGCACATACTAATAAACAACAAATACTTTGTTTACCCTTAAATCGAGACACAGTTAAGTAGACTTATTCATTCCATTCCTCCCTACACATTCAAGTCTTTAATTATTGCTGTTATTCGTTTGTGAAAGCATATCGTCGTAATATTTGCGTACCGCATAAGCGACAAAACTCGCCAATAATAACATATAATCTAAATTAAATGGCACACACAAAATGCACCAGAAGTATTTTACAGCCGGCAACCCTTAAACTACACTCCAAACTTCAAAGAAAGTCAGTCATTCACACACACATCGACAGAACTGAACACAGACGCTTAAAGGCGAGGTATGCTCGTACAAGACTAAGTTTAGATGATCGCCTGACAACCAGTTACGCAACACCAGTTTATGCCTGTGGAGTACATGTCCCATAAATAATTGTTGTGCAACTTGTGCCAGTTCACAATCATATAAACCAAGTCTTGGTTGGTAGTTAATGATTTTCTATGCTGGCAACACAGTTCACTTCATTCAGTCTGAGGCACTCCGCATCGCGGTTTCTGTAGTCGTAGCCGTCTGTGAGGCTGTTTTGGGGACTCTCGCAGTTAGCCTGCGAGTGGTTCTCGGAATGAGGGCTCTCCGGCAGCCGGGAGGTGTGGATCGCATACTGGTGCATCCACAGCTGCTTTTCCTCTACTTCCTTGCTCACAACCACAAACAGTTCCTTCTCTTTGCTGTCCAATTGCTCCTTCAAATATGCTATGAGATCGCTGCTCTGGAAGAAAAAACAAAATTGTAAAAACAAAAATTTTTATAACAATAAATTTTATTAACTGGTTTATGGTTTCTGCTGATACAATATTTTAACCAATTTTCACATACTGACTAATATCATATTAAAATGTACAGATTAAATTATGCCTTTACCATGACAAATATAATTTTTTGTATAAAAAACATATTACAATAACAAGGCTACGGAGCAATTTTTTTCTAAAATGGGTATTATCGCCCATGACTATAACTAAATAGAAATTAACAATTGAAAATCGAATTTAACATTTTTATATTATATGCATTTTAAGTACATACTCTGCCAATGAGCTGTGGTGCCTCAAGCTTAGAGTCCAGGTTGTAAAAGTTGCCTTGGATCTGACGGATAGTGATCCAATGGCGGCGCCGCAGCGGGAGCATCACGAAGCCCAGCTTGTAGTCGGACGGCACATTCAGGATGAAACCGCATATGTTCGACAGGTCCAGGCAACCGGGATCTCTGAAAGTAAAAGTGTTAAATTTGTCACAAATACAGGAAAGAATTGTTTTTACTATCAAACTGATAGGCTATGTTTGTTCCAGTCAAACAGACTGAATAATCTTGTCAAATGTTTTAGTCATTTTCTTTATGTATCTGTGAAAGGTACTTTAAGTATAAAATACATCTAGAGAGTAGACAGAAAGTTATCTTGTTTAGTATGTTAACCTGTTATCTGTGCCTTTACTATACCCAGGTTAGCTGACATAAGCAAGGTGGTAGAACCCTTTGTAGCAACATATGTGTGGTCGACTTCAGTTGGGATTCTAGTCTTATCTGGGTGGATCACAAATGTCCATGGGTGGCAGTTGCCACTTACCATCAGGTGGACTGTATGCTCGTTTGCTACTCCATCATATAAATAAAAAAAGTAGAACCTTTTGTAACTCAACTCTTCAGGAAACAGTCCACCTGATGGTAAGTAGCCATCCAATAAAGGTAGAACAAGGTTCTACTGTAATTCGACTCTGGAGGGGTTCCTCCAGAGTTTGGTAGTTACCAAACTTTGTTCTGTCTAAAAACAAGTGTTAAGCGCTGCTGTCTGGTTTGAATGGTGTGGTAAGACTAACAAACTTTTCCGATGCTTTATTATGGCATCTAACCAGATAGCACCTGATGGTAAGTAGCCACCCATTAAAGGTGACAAGGTACTAATTCGACTTCGGAAGGAACCACTGTCACATTTTTTCTGCCTAAGAACAAGTGTTAAGCGCTGTTGTCTGGTTTTAATGGTAAGGGAGACATACTCGATGCTTTCCAGCGTAGACCTAAAGGTAGCAACGCATCTGTGATCGACCTCAGGTACTCTGATCTTGTCTGGAGTCAATTACGAATGTCTTAGTCGCCAACAGCCACTTACCTTCGGGTACTGCATGGTACTTTACCACTTCTATAACATAAAACGTGGAAGATAGAGGAAAACCTCGATTAAACAGACATTTTGCTTGAGATTTGAACAGAGATTTAATTATATTTTTTTATATTTTCCAGAGGCCATTAGAAAAGCCTGATGGGTTGGACGTCAGCGATCAGTCCAAGATCCATCCACAGCATCTTTGCCAGAAGTGCCGCAGCCTTGGGTACTACTGCCGTCGAGAATATTAAAACTGAGGCGGAGGTGTGACGTCATATCTCATTAAAATTCTTTAAAAAGGCAAATGTATAATCTTCTCTGAAGTCGGTTAATGAATGAAAGAAATAATCTAACGTTTATCGACCTGAATTTTTTTTCATAAATTAGATTTTGTTAAATTTTGCTTTTACATATCCATGAGATAATGTAGAAAGAGTATTAACAGGAAAGTAGGTGTATGATCCACTAAACGATACTAACGACCGTTCATGGATGACAAATAAAATTATCCACTTAACGACGACACCGACCATGATTTTAGATATAAAAAACATACAGACGAATTGAATATCGGAATTCATTAAAATCAATCGAAAAGTTTGAATTATTTAAAAGGAATGCAATATTTCGAAATGACAGAAAACGAACTCCTAATTATAATTTCGGCTACAAACAATTTGACAAACATTTTTAGCAATATAAAAAAAGCATTGTCTTTAAAAAGTCATAACAATACTTTATTACATATTTTAGTGCCATATCTTTAGTATTAAAAATCCTATTACTTATTGCGGAATAGTACCGATTATATTCATTGAAATGGCTTCGATAATACACGGTGACTTTTTACGACAAAAGTAAATTTAAATTTTGTAACGCTCAGGCGTGGCGGACAATGGAAATAAATTTAAACAGACAGGTAACAAATTCGATTATTATTATTATTAAATTGTATTATTGTCGTGCGTGTTAAAAAAAGTAATATTGTTTGATGTACTCAGCACAGCACTTATTTTACAGTCGTAATGTTTTGTGATTTTTAATCTATATTACCTCTTGCCAAAGCGAACGTCTTGATGCCAAAGTGACTTAAACTAAAATTTTCAATTTTTTTTTAATTTAATTATTAAGCTGTTAGTAAAAATCTCAGAGTAAATATTAAAATTATTCTGAGGTGACTAAACATTATTTTAAGTACTTATTTTCGTCATAAGTTCATTTTATTAAAATTTTATGTAATGTGTTTATCATTTTCATTTTTAAAATCGATCAAAGGTTACACATGAGATTCATTGAAATATAATTTGAACTATTAGTTCTTTACGTTAGTTTTACATTTTTAAATATAATCACTTATTAAAGAAATGTATATTTCGCAGAATTATGGTAACAGATTTTATTGTTTATTGTTTTTTAGGATTATAAGTGATTGCGTGTAGAATATATAATTATGTTATAAGGAAAAAGGGGCTATTCACGAAATAAGGCAAGTTTTATGTAATGTTTCGATGAATGAGTGTGCCGGCTGAGTTACATATGAGGCGACTATTTCTTATTTTACTATGCTTAGTCCTAAGGAATAGCAATTGTCATTTTTTTTGTTTATTTCGCGTCAGGGCATCAGCCTTTTAAAGGTGGTAGAGCCCTTCGTAGTTCGACACCGGCGGCAACACCGCCACACTTATTTCTGCCTAATAACAGCAGTGTTAAGCGATGCTGTCGTCTGGTTTGAAGTTGGTAAGGCAGATAAACTTAACGAGGCATTCCAACTTAGTCCTCAGGGGT
>DWRA01002697.1:0-13435 GCA_018250295.1 Spathilepia clonius
GTTTCACTACCCTATCACGCATGCTAGGTGAGACTGATTGGGTGTTGTGTAGTAATGCGTCGAATGACGTGCAATACGTAGAAGACGTCCAGCGATGGAAACCGCTCGAGTATTTTGTACTAACGCGTTAAGTAAAGTGCATGATTAAAACCAGTGACGTAGTTTTCGTGTGCTTACGAAGTAAGTAATTACTATCCTTTACAATTGTAAAGATGAAAATGCAAAAATGTATCCAATGTGCCTTATAACAAACATAAGTACAAAAAACTACAAGCCAACTTATGATGTATGTGTAAAGGTGATAGAACAATTTGTGATTCGACTCCAGTAGCACCAATGCCACGTCTATCTCAACCTAATAACAATAGTATTAATCGCTGCTGTCTTCTAGTTTGAAGGGCCACTGCAAGGGCATTACAAGGTCTGGGAAGAAAGACTTACTTATCAGAGACATTCCAACTTATTCCTCAGGAATAGCAACGCGTCTGTGGTCGACCTCAGGCAGGATTTTAGTCCCATCTGGCGTGAATTACAAATGTCCATGGACGGCAGTTGCCACTTACCATCAGGTAGACTTCATGTTCGTTTGCTCTGTCTGCAAAAAAAATACTTTTGATTTAATCTTTGTATAATTTTCTCCTTTCTAGCGCAAAAATTGCGGGTCAGCTGTGCGACGACAGCTGTTTCGGTTTAATCTTCGGCATCAACACTCTACTAGGCACTGGACTCCAATCCATCCTCACGTTAATTCTGATACAAACACTCGAACTCTCAATATACTCCCAGTACTACTCTCTTAGCGGGCTCTTCCTTGTCCTCGCGCTGTGTTGGCTGCTCGGATGGATCGTACACTTGTGTAAGCAGAAACAATCTGTTAATATTAACGATCAGTATTAATTTTATTTTGTATCTGAATGTGTGGTTGTTTAAGGGTGCGTCCACATCTAGCGAATGTGCAGCTCGCGAGCCTTTTGCGAGCTGCCCGCAAGCTGCGCGCGTGCAGTCATGGCAATGGTTTGATGCGTCTCTTTAGCGCAACTCATGCAAGGCTCGTATATATGCGTACGGCACTTAGATTGCACGCGGGCGGCGCACGAGCAAAAATGCACACGCGCAGCTCACTAACGGCTCGCGAGCTGCTCATTCGCCAGATGAGGACGTACCCTAAGGTTAAACGTTAAATTGTAAATTTTGTGGCTGTTTTAGCCAGTTGAAATTAGTGATATGCCGTATATCCGTATCTGCGGATTATGTCCGAAGGAGAAAAATGATTCGACTCATTTTGTCGGATCTCGTACGGATCTTTTTCATTATGTGTGTGAAATTCAAAATACCATTGCAAGTCGAAACATGCCGTGGAACTAATACAAAGCGTTCACTATTGTTTAGCTTCCACACACATTGGTATCGATTGTATAAGAAGTTAACTTCCGTATCTTCGTATCCAAACACTAAAGATTCGTATCCGTATATACAGATATACATTTTATATAGTCCGGCACATCTCTGATGGTGTTGGGGATGTTCTCTCTTCAAACCGTCGGTTCCTCAATCTTCAATTTTATATTGGGTAGAAAAAACGGACCTCTCTCGCCGATCAAAATTCGAAAGTCGACAGTAAACGCTGACGCGTAGACAGACGGAATGTATAATTCATAATGTATCATTATTATTATGCTTAGTTGGTTGTTGATTACTTTAAAATCTCATGAATTTGACATATTTTTTTATGATTCTGGAGTCGTGTAATTAACACATGGAGTATGTACAAGAAAATAATAAAATATTTTGTGCAATATCACGTGGCAATAATTTTAAATGTTTATTGAGTTACAATTTTTTGAATTAAACGCATAAAATTTTCATCAATAATGGGTTCGCTTTTGGTACTTTTGAGACATTATTATTGGTTGGAAAAGAACAGGGTATACGAATAAAGGAATTAAAATATGTCCCTGGCGTTGTTCAATGAATTTATGATATAATATGAAATTACATTTTGTTATGTAATGGATACTCACGATACGATGTTTTTATTTCGTAATTGCCGATATTTCGACCCAGTTGCATGGATCGTGGTCACGGCGGGGGGTGTTCCCCCCCCCCCAAAAGGATCAATTACGCGGTAATTTAGAATCCAAAACAATATTAAAGGGGAATTGTTTGCTTTCGCCGATAAGTCGAAAATCATATATAACGTGAAATTGTTTGCTTACGCTAATAAAATTACGAGCCAATCCTCGATATCGAGCATTTGTATGTGACGATTCTACATCAAGCGCCTCTGGTGGATTATTTAGTAACTAAAATTCGTGAAAAGGAAAATCGAGCTATCGATTCAATTGATCTAGTGCTCGATTGAAAACTCATACCAAGGGTACTGTTTCGAAATATTGACACTAAATAAATAAAAACTTCGATCTACATACACACTTCGATTGCATAATAAAATTGTTGATAATTTTTAATTTATGCTTTTATAACACATGTGGCTTTTATGACTAACAATTTTCGTAATATAATTTTATTCATGTTTATTCTTACATTTTATTAAAAGCAGACTTAATACGTAAACGCTTGCCAAGTGTGAGATAATGTTTAACAGATATCGGTAGATAAGCCATTCCATATGTATCGATAAATATAATATTTATCTTAAAATATAAATATATATCGTTAGTTGTGAACATTCCTAAATATTGTATGTACATATTTATATTGCATTCTGAAATGTTGTAGTTTAAATATTTTTTACTTTGATTTGTATTGTATAACCCAAATTGTTGCCACATATCTGGACTTTACAATACAGTTTATTATTCAAGGAATTGTGATTTTTGGCGATCTTTAGGTTCCGATTTTTTTTTAAGTAAGTTTTGGTGCTCGTTTTCTAGTCTAATTAAGGTTAAAAAGTTAAAAAACCTTAACTACCATTTGGTGCATCCATTCCGTAAAATAAAAATAGAGGATTATGTGAAATTGTGCCAAACGGAATTTTAATTTCCAAATAAATATTTATATGATATTTGTTATATTAAACATAGTTTACACTCACTTAAGAATGCTTATCCTGTCGCGCATGTTTAGGACCACACGCGTGTCTTACTCGTACACATGAATGAACTGAAACAGTATATTCGCGATCCGTGCATATGACACGATTAGATGCACGTAGCACGCGTTAGGAAGGGACACGCGTGCGAGCGTAAACTTGCACGACAGGAAAAGCGCACATAATCTACTAATGACTAATACATGTGGATAACTTCGTATATATTCGGGCATTCATTGTCTTAGTGATCTTAAACCATATCAAGTGTTATAATGCATTGTTATTTATTTACATCGTGTTTGTTGTTTTATTATTTACATTGATTTGAATTATTAGTTATGTTTGGTTGTATATTACATTTGGTTCTATATTGTCTTTATTTTGAAAATGTCTCTATTTGTTGTTTCATCATTTACTTAAGCTTTTTTAATTACCACGTAGGTTAGTTAGGTAGACTGTGATAATATCGATTTGACTGTTAGCAGTTGAAAATAATGCTTTCATATGCAGAAACTAATAAATATTGATACACAGGGTAGGTCTTAAATTATATTGTTTGCTTTGTTTGTGTAATAAATCATTCATCAGTAACTTTATAATTTCGTAGTACAACAGTATGCTACTTAACTAGGCGCTAATAATTCCTTTATATCTGCAGACATAGTATGTACCAGACACAGTAAATAAGAAAACAAATCATATAGAATCGGTTTATTTCAAGGTGGTAGAACATTTTGTAGTTTGACTTTAGTGACACCAATAGTGTTAAACGCTGCTATATTTGGGTTGTAAGGGAGATATACTTACCTGAGGAATTCCAAATTACCCGTCAGAGGTAGCAACATATGTGTAGTCCACCTCAGGTAGGATTATCTTATCTGAAGTTCATCACAGGTATCCACAGATAGCTGTGGCCACGTACTGTCAGATAGTCATCATGCTCGTTTGGTACTATAATACAATAAAAAAATATATGTTGTTCTATACAACGTGTATGGATGTATTTTTAACACAACCACTCAATGGACCGTGCTTGTAGAAAAAGTATAATTTTACCTATGACATGTTCAGTCTGTGGATAAAATAAAGTGATACTTTGAACACAACTGTCAGAAGTTTTGAACAAATGAAGACAATTTTTTTATCAGTATTATCTTGTAACTGGACTTCAGATTTCCATAAGTATTATGGTCGTGGAAATTATGAGACATGGTCTGTTTGTTTATGGACTGCCTTGATGAATAAAACAGTTCATTATAGAAATAGTTTTAATTTTATGTTTATAATATTTACAGTACAGATATACAAGAAACCTACATAGAGACAATAAATATATTTGTGGAAATTATGTGTTTCATTCATCTCGTGAATAAAACATTACATAAAAATAGATTTATATTATATAACTATATTTAATATATTAATCTTTTATATATAGATTGAATGTTTCAATATTCAAAAGAATGTTTTGTAGGACAGGTACATAGGATTTTCAAATACTTCTATTTACAATTGATATGTTTCCAATGGAATGTATGATATATTAAATGTAATAGATTTTCAAATGTGCGTCAAATAAATTCGCATCAAATATTTGCATTAAATTTTTATACATAACAAAATACTAACAAACCCTTAATGCCATTAATATTGGAAATTTCTTTGATACTTATAATTTCTAATGTACAAACGATGGCTTATATTATTAGTTGGGTTACGCAACTTGCATATTTGTGGGTCTAGTCTTGAAGTATACGTATGTGCAAATCAGAAGAAAAATAATGCCGACAGTCGGTAACACAATTGTATGGATTTGCTGACGCATTTTAGCGAACTCCTGCTTTCTTTCCCTCCTCTGCTTAGCCGTTTCCTTCACTGTGCCTCTCAACTTTCTCATTGTACTGGAAACAAACAGCGAACATTGTAGAACTTGCCGAGCCTACGTGTCAATAAACTCGATAATGAACGTAAATACGCGGCGATTTCCTAAATGAAAAAGTGAGTACGCACCTGGTATGTGAGGTATATGGGTACCAAAAGATCAAAAACTTTATAAATAAATGAAGAAAATAATACGCTTTATAAAGTTGTGGCTAATTCCGGTTGTATTTAATTTTACTAGTTCACAACCACTACACGCACGTCACCACGACTAATTTATTTGAGTGACGTTAAAAGTACCGAGTCTGACAGTCAACACTCAGACTGACAGCAGATCAATTTAGTTTTTTAAATACTTTGTTTCACGACCTACGATTTTTACAGACTAAGTTTATTTAAAATTTATGTTTTGATAATATTTATTTCCTCTTTCACTGATCATATTCTGTTTCATTTTACAACAAAATTCATTTTTTTAGAAATTTTGCTGTTAGTATTTGCCGTTTCAACTATATGCTCATGCTAAATTGGTTTAGAACTTTACCTAAAGCGGTATTTGCCTACAAAAATGATGTATTAAAATTCTATATACGGGATCCTCGTTTTGCACTGCTCTAATTTGTTTTCCGTTATTATTTCACAAGATATACGCAGCCATAATTAATACTATAATATATTATCACTTGGGGAACTAGTGTGACCAAAAATAAGCTTCTTCAAAGGTAAAATATGAAGGTCGGAAAGCGAGAGTTTTATTAGTTACCTAGTAGAGATGTTATCAGTACAGGGCTTTAATAAAAAAACACTATAAGACATATTTTATAAGTATACTTTATTCGAATCATACAACAATTAGAAAAAAACAATGTAATAAAATTTTACACACAATAATATGTTAATATCAATCACAGAGCTTATTAATATAGTTGACTAATTTATCTTTGAACAATCTAAATGTTATTTATTAATTATTTATCAATACATAGGTACGTATCTAAACATGATATTCTCCTCCATCCAACTTTTCATCAGACAAAGTTGACAAAATGCTTGTTGATGTGCTCTGTGAGAGCCAGACGAGACACATAACAAGACCTTCCAGGATACCAATGCCAGCTCCTCCAAGGACATCTAGAATGTAATGTCTTTCCATCAGCACTCTTGATATGGCTACAGCTGTGGTCCACGCGAGTAAAGGAGGGAAGAAGATAATTGATACTGGGTCAATATACATCAGAATAAATGCCACCATCACGGCTCTGCTGGTATGGCCAGATGGGAAAGAATATTTGTCAGGTCCAACAGCCATCAGTTTGTTCATCGGAATAGGCCGGCGTCTTCGTACAAAAGCTTTAATTGTTGCAATTACTACAATGTCTAGAATAAGTGCTGAAACAGATAAAAAATTAAGTGAGTCTAACAACATAAACTAGACAAAAAATATTGCAAAATAAATGTTAATACCTATGCATTAATTACATACATATGAATACACTAATCTCTAAAATAACTCAAGCAATTTTAATAAAACTTTCTGAGTATGTATGGTTTGTCGTATCTGATCATAATAATACCACTGATACCATAACATTTTTATCATTCTTATTAATCACTGACTCACATTACTTAACTTTTACTGTACTGTAAATTTGTAGAAATATAGATGTTATCAGTGATTTAAAAATATTTTGATACATTTGTTACAATACATACCAATTAACATGTTGACTTGAATTTGATAGAGATCCTTGTTGTTGAAAAACCAGATGAAGCTGAGCCAACCGGCCAGCCATACTATGCCGTGGCATGACACCTGAAATAACATTAAATTTATATTTTATTATTATCCTTGACTGTGTACTTCTTCACACTACCAGTTCATCAAAAGGTATTTTAAATTGTATAGTATAGTGTAATAGAATTGTATTTAAATGCTGCCAGCATCTTGTGAACCCTGCCCAAAGACAACAATGTTTTTGATTTTTTATAGTAATGCTTTTGTTTTTATATTTTTGTATTTCTTTTTTATACTTATTTATATATTGTGAATAATCTTTTGTTGTATATATATATATCAACTCACATACTTTTATAAAATAGACAATAGTTGCAACATTTGACATTAACAAAATATTTAATCAACTCACGTAATAAAAGTATGTGAGTTGATTATATATTTTGTTAATGTCAATAAAATTTGTTAAATTATATTTGCAGTTGTATACAGGTTTGAAATTTCACCCAATGTCTACTGGCCAAAATGTTCTTTGAGACATTTAAGGTATTGCAAACCTGTTTTATGCGATATTTAGTAGCAAAGGAGCATACAGTTCACCTGATGGTAAATAGCTATCTATAATTAACTCCAGATATGATTTGTATCCTACCTGAGGTGGACCACAGATGCTTTGCTAATAAAGACTAAGTCGGAAATGCCCATAATAAGTATATTAATTTACTACACCCTTCAAATTGATAACTCTAAAATAAAACCACCTGCAGGAATGTCACTTTAAAGAAAATCTCTAAAATTCCACAGCAGATAAAATAGACAAGGCAAAATTATTTAACTTAAAAGAGAAAGTACTGAATTGCTTTTATTTCTATATATATATATATATATATATGTTCTATATATATGTACATATATATATTGAAATAAAAACTCTAAAATCAAAAAATTTAATACTTACCTCTAAAAATTTGGCATGATTACGTAGAGATCTTAGGGCCGATGTCCTTAAAGCTAAGTCAACAAACTTTTTCGTAACTTGAATATCATATCGCAGTATTCTCTGCAACATTTGGGGCACTTGTCTCTTACTGTCTTCTGTTTCACTAAACTGAAACAATATATAAACGAACATACATAAGATATAAATAGAAAAAAATCTGTAAGATTATCATAAATGGACAGCACAGTGCTAACAAACAATTTTAAAATGGCATTATTGTTTGCGAGGTAGATTTATGGCATACAATGTATTTTATTGGACGATCTTGTCGAAAGTTATCACATTTTCATGGGCATTTAGGGCAAGAGTCTTATAATGAACACCCTTCTGAAACTATTCCTTTATTTTACCTACCACCCCTTGTATATTCCTTTTTCTAAATACAGTAGTAGCAAAATATCCATACTATTTGGATATAGCGATTGCAACCCTTGGGCTTCTGTAATCCTACCTGAGGTCAGCCTCAGATGTGTTGTTATCAATGAGAACTGAATTGTAACACCATATATAAGGTTTCTCATTTACCACATCTATCAAACCAGAACATTAGTTCTTAATTCTGTTGGTATAAGGTAGATATACCTTAATATACTCCAATTATTATAAAAATAGATCACAGTAGATTTTACATGGTAATTAATAATATTAATATAATTTAATATTACAACACTTGCAATTTATATATTTAATATTACAATGCAAAGGCTATGAAGTAAATAAATGTTGCAAATTTTCAGTTTATTGTGAAATATGTTCTGTCATCATATAGGGGATGTCTAACCCTCACATATACTACAGCTGTGTTTGCATAAGGTTTGTGGGTAAGACTCAGGATAACCTCTTTGTCAGGCACGTCTACAGGTGGCCATCACCCCCAGTTCCCAGCCCCCCAACCAGTTTCTTAATATTTTATATAATAATGCAACATTAATTAATATTCGATTTTTTATTAATAATAAACCAGCTCCACTGGTAAATGAGTGGTCTGGTTGTACTATGTTGTTATAGTTTGAAGTGCTTTGAAGGATGTGGTGTAACATGTGGTCTTCCAACCAAAATCTCAAAGATAGCATCACATCCATGATCAACCTTCTAGAAGTCCAATCTATTAAAACTTTGTTATAGATGTTTATCAACAGTGGTTTTTGATATCAGAAGGGCAGCATATTTCAAAAATAAATAAGAAAAAATACAGATATTCATTTTTTTATAATAAATGTAGGCATGTTGTTTACAACATATATAAATATATTTAATGGACATACTTAGGTCATATCTATTATTGTCTAAATCGATAAACGGTATATGACTCAACACTTCGACAAGACGTGGGTGATGGCACGAATAAATTAAACATAAAAATAAATAGAAAAGTAATTAAGGTCACTGCGGTTGAGGTAGGAAGCCAGATGCTTTCGCAACAAATTCAATTCGTACGAAGAATTAACATTCCAAGTGCCGAGAACAGATAATGACCTAGAGTGCTTCATTTGAATGACAATATACAATGAGACTATTATTAAAAATAGACATGAAATGAATTGAAATTACGTGTAAAACATCACTTACCATCTCCATTATTACTTAAGTTTAAATTATTGATAAATGAACACTTGTGTAAATAAATTCTAATGTTTAGCCGTATATACAATCTAACCATGCAACCTACGGGTAAATAAAAAGCGTCAATTAATGTGAAAATAGCTTTGAAATGGACCTAAAGAACACAAATTAGAATATGTAAGGATTTTGCTCCTTGTTTGTATTTACCGGCACTGTACCACGAACGTAATTAATTAATTAATAATAAAAAAATAAAATACTCCTTCAACTCAACTACGATTACGACAATTACGTCAATGGGCAACACAGATAATTTATTTCGTTAAAGACGTAGTGACTTGCATCTCTAATACCAGCCGGCTTGAGAAAAACCGGTAAAATATCAAATTTTATACTAAACTGAAAATCACTGTCATATACGTTTTTGTGATATTTTTTTTCAATAGGAAATCTTATTTTTTATCTAGGATATAATATAGGTACTTACATAAAATTGTTCGTTATATATTCTGATTGCGTATTTGTACATGTAGTTGTAGTAAAGTAAATGAAAATTAATGATGATTTTTTTTAGCGTATGTGATGATTTATTTTATTAAAATACTCGTATATTATATTAAGATAAAACATATTTTACTCTGCAGGGTCAACTCACAATTAGTCGTTAACAAAGTCAACTATAACCATAGACTTATAGTGTGACGTCAATGACGTTATAATAATAACGTTGACGTACCGTTGACACTTGACAATCGTTGACTTCAATGTTTTGTCATTCTCGTTCCTCCTTTTCCTCTTTCATTTAGGAAGTCAAACGTGCTTGTTCTCTCTGAGCTAAGGCCTTTTGGCGACTTGCACTTTTAAAAACATTAAAAATGGCATCAAAAGCTGAATTAGCTTGTGTATACTCCGCTCTCATCCTAGTTGATGATGATATCGCCGTTACTGTGAGTATTGCGCTTTTTATTTTTCAAATTTAGGTTAGGTTGTTGTAAATGTTTTATCCATTTTCATCTGTGTGTTTATTATAATTATCGGCTTTATTTTGTTTTATATATTTTACTTTGTTATATTTCAAGCTAAGTAACAGTGTATTTTCCACAAATTTGTAGAAGTGGTGGCCACATTTGAATGTTTTTGTTTGTATACAGGGCGAAAAGATCTCCACGATCTTGAAGGCAGCGAACGTAGATGTCGAGCCATACTGGCCGGGTCTGTTCGCCAAGGCGCTGGAGGGTATCAACGTGAGGGATCTGATCACCAACATCGGATCCGGCGTGGGTGCTGCGCCCGCCGCCGGCGCTCCTGCTGCCGCCTCCGCCGCCGCGCCCGCCGCTGAAGCAGCCAAGGAAGAGAAGAAGGAGGAAGAGCCTGAAGAATCTGACGATGACATGGGCTTCGGTAAGTTTTGAATATTGAATTTCAATATGCTAAGAAATGTGTCAAATCCAGTCTGAAGAAGGTATATTATACCTGGTATTATAATATACAGTATTGAACGATTTCCCGTGATTTTATGTGAAAGCTATAATTTTTGTTATAAACATGATTTAAAGTACATAAGTGAATATCTGATTTTTAAAACTAATTACTGCAGTGGTTTGGCTCTAAAGACTGTATGCGTAGCATGTCAACTGTACCAATATCGGGCTGTTTATTTAAGTTCCTTTCATGTGGCATTAATTTACTTTGCATTATATCTATATGGATTTCTGTCAGCTGACATGTCTTGCCATCAATGTTATTCAATGCCATTACTTTGAGAAAGTAAGAAATACAAAAACATTCTCCAATATTGTATATTACAGCAAAACTTTTACAGTAGGTAGTTTATAGAGCCCCAGTGTTATAATTAGGGATTTCTTTTAAATACTCAATGATGTCTGATCTATACATGTATTAGCTTCGGAAAAAGGATGACCGAAAAACTTTTACTGAGAAATTCTCTTCATTTTAGTAATATGTTATTATTTATTAACATGCTAATATATATTTTTGTTTGTTTCAGGTCTCTTTGACTAAAAAGCTGTCAAAAGCTTTGGTATTATTCCATTGTAAGCTTTATGAAGCTTGTTTAGTGTTAAGAACAATTTTATAAAAAGTGAAAACACCGATACCTGAGTTTTCTTTCAGACCCTTAAATATAAAACATACCGTTATATCTTTAATTACATTACTTTCCTATTTTAACACTTTATAGTAATAAATTACTTTCATATTTACATAGAGATGTAAATTGTGATGTGTTATATGTACAGAAATATCTTTAATTATATGGTTTCTTTAATGAAAACCATGAAATTTAATTTCTTTCAAGTTGCAATATCATACTGTTATTAACGTCCATAAAATTTAGCTCACCATGTTTGGTAATTTGATCCGACATTCATTGAAGTAAATTAGCCCACAGTATTGATCATATTGACATTAGTAAAAAAGGTTACATTGGATATTTATTATATCTCTAGTTCATCACAAAACTGAATATGAAGTTTCATTTTGTGACTTCGATAAAATTTCAAGATTTAAAATTGCTAAATAAAACAAATTTAATCTATCTTAAAAACATTTATTGCAACTATAAATAAAACTACATTATCATAAATACAATTAGCCCCACATGGCTCTCTGGACTCCAGATATCTTATTGTAGTCTGCCAAGTGTCTCCAGACAATACGACTCAACCTCCACTCAAGAACATTACCACGGGGCCTGAAAAAGATGCAAGATAAATATTATTATTCATGATGTGTAGGAACAATGTTGTTTCAAAAATGAATAGTTATTTTTCTTTATATCTATCCTAGTCATATTAATTACTCTAGTAGATTTTTAGAACAACTTCTTACATATTATCATGACTTTGATCTAACATAAGGTAAGCTAACCTAATAATTGGGTAAGTTAAACCAAGTCTTACTTGTAGACATAGTCTAAGCCTTTGCTTTAGCTTGCAACAAATATTCACAAAAGGTCTCACAGATTCAGACAGATTGGTGGAATTAAAATTTTGTCAATTCAAGTGCTTTTTTCATTTATGTAAGGAAATATGAGACTTCAGACAAAGCTTACTTATGAGAATACCTTATTTTTATACAAGCATAAGTAATTGGTTTGTGATGATAGTAAATTTTCAACTCAAATTACAATCTGTATTGCATTAGAACCAAGAGGATTTAACCTATAGTCCTAAATGTAAATGAAAAATCTAAGTATATTCTCAAAATTGTAAATCATTTACAATGCAATGATCAAGTTTCTTATTGAAAAGTGGTGATCAGAATGATCCAACCAGCTAGATTCTACTGCAACACCTATTTCTAGCATGCAGTTCAGTCAGTGGATGGGTTTAGATGAGTGTTGCCTTATTGACTTTTATATTATAAGGAAACAATTTTAGACCTTAAGAGTGTCAATGATTAACTTCAGATAAAACCTGTTTTAAATAGAGCTGGTTACAGATATCCATGGGTGACATTGACCACTTACCAAATAGTGCACTGTGATCATTTGCCAGTTCAATCTCGTAAAAAAAAGGATATAGGATCATTTCTCAAATCTGAATATTTTTTGTATCTGCATAACATCTACAATGTGATAATGTTTATTATTATAAAGCTAGAGAAGCGGAATCTTCACCTGGACGTGACAGCACATCTATCGTGTATTCTCAATGGGGTGGCGTTTAATTCAAACTTATTTATTTCCTTGTCAGCTAGTTCTCTGACTTCCAGGGGTAAGACGTCGTTTTTCCTCAAAGCATTAATTCTCGTCCTTTCTAGAAAGTTTTCAGCGCTCATCCGGCGACGCTTCACGTCTCTTACCATCATCCAATTTGCCCATTTGTTACGGACTTGCTGGAACTGAAGAAATTTTCTAATGTTTATGTTTATTCCGTGTTACATCGTTAGGATTAATTGTGGTAATTTATAAAGTATTTAAAAAAAAAGTAAAAGCGGAGTATAACAGTAACTAAAAGTAAGAAATCAAGGATCTGTTTTTAATTCTGATATAGTTATGCTTTGGTTTTGTCATAATTAAATACTTACTCCAAAGCCAGGTACTGATTGGGATTTCCACACAAATTTACCTAAATTCGACGTGTTATTAATATTCATTTTGACGCAACCGGTGCGTAAACAGTTATTACGCCTTGTTTTATAATTTAGAATTTTTGATTTGAGGTTACTTGTCAAGGATTAT
>DWRA01002698.1:0-13434 GCA_018250295.1 Spathilepia clonius
CATGCACATAATGCCACAACGCCATCTTTTAACAAACAGCGAGAACTTATTCAAGGTCCTTATATATATAAGCGAAGCACTCAATACTCGTACGATAGTCTTTTCTCTGTAGATGACAAATACAAAAAATTTAGATCAACTCGAAATAGACTAGGTAGTCTACTTGAAATCTATTTGTGGCCAGATTTCTACTAAAATTATTTGTCTATCTATCTGGGAATCGAACCCAAGTTTGGCGTAATGTAAATCTATACTTTTTACCAAAAATATATTTAACTATTGAATCCTAAGCTCAAAGCGGCTTATTGCGTTTCTGTCGACAATTATCGACAACTTTTCAATATTAGATTGCCTAATAGTCACTGATTCATATTCTTTCTTATAACAGTACTGCTTGTATAACATGTGTTGTACATATAAATTAATAAACTTATTGTTTCCTAACTTTTGAAATTAATAATTAGTAGGCGGAACTTGTTAAAAATGTTTTCTTAAAAAAAACTCAAATTTCATTATAATACGCACTTAATTCAAAACGCAATATTCACATCTGTACAATATAGGGAAATTACTGCTTTACATACGTGATACAATTCGTGACACAAAGTGGATGTAACATCTGAATTCTCTGATCCGGACTCTTGGAATGGTTTCAACGCCCTACAGGAAAGGACGGCTATGTATAACGTGTACATAGCTCGCTTATGTAAGAACCCCTAGGCCGAGGTTAGACTCGAAGAGTAGGTCGGGGTGGCCTCCCGTCGGTCCCGGGGGCTCAGGCGAGGTAGGGGGTTGCTTCAATGCTTATCCTTATACTTATACGTGTACTGCAATGTTAATAGGTCGTCTCACTATTTGCGGGTTCACAGGGATCTACAATTAGGTCGTAAAGCAACAGATAGTACCGGCTCAATTGAACGAGTAATTGTTTCTTGTAGTGCAAGCGCTGCTGTTATTGTAATCGTAATACTGTAGGTTACATTTCACGTGTAGGTATTATTATTATTGTAGTAAATATTTGTGTATTTGTTTGCACTAAAGCATATGAGTTTGCATGTGCTCAATCCTTTGTTTACACATTTTCCCACTGCTGGGCAGGAATGTCCTTTCAAAGTGACCACGGTTTAGGCCATAGTCCACCGTGCTGGCCAAGTGCCAAATGGTATTTTTTTTTTAATCTTAGGCGTGTAGGTTTTGACATGATGTTTTGTTTCACCATTATAGGTAAATAGTTTAATTTCCAATACGCACATAACTTTGGAAAATATGAAGTCCCTGGGATTCGAACCGATAGAGAGAACAAATTACTAACCACTCGGCTATCACTGCGCTTAATTATGTGTTAATTAATGGAAAATAGACATTATTGTCAGTTATTGATACGTTTTTATAATTCAGGTTTTATAATGATGCTTCTTAGACAAGATTTGAATAGTTTTGTAATTTACAGCTATTGTAAGTTAAAATGGCCAACCTATCTCACTCAGAGAGGAGACCCGTGCCCAGCAGTGGGACAGTAATGGGTTGACGACGCAAATTAGAATGTAATTCAAACTCCGTCAAATCATCATCAACGCTTGCATTTACTGTCTACGTCCATAATTCTGAAATTTGCGTCACTCCGTCGGATTCAAGTTTTATGCGGTTTTCCTATATTACGTAAGGAACAGAGAAAATTGTTGGCAGCGGTAAGAAGCTGTTACGCTGAATTGCCAGTGCCGTCGCCATTCGGCCGAGATAACGTTATCAGCGATAGCCTTGCTGAGGGGATTCTGTGAAGCCACATAGGATAACCTATTACTACGCGAGCATTCGGATCTTCGCGTAAGTCTCTTATACCGCTGTTAAAGTAGTTTCGTTTGGATGACAAGACAAGACCAGCTATCTTGCTGTTGGATCGTTATTGCTGATGGAATCCCTTGTGGATAGACTATCTCTGCCCAATAACAGTAGGGTTAAATGCAGCTGTGTTCAGATTTGAAGGGTATGGTAACAGAGACTTACTTATCGGAGGCGTTCCAGCTTAGTTCATAGCAAGGCATTTATGGCCGATCTGAGGTAAGAATCTACGATCATATACCTATATGATCGTAGATTCTTACCTCAGCATGCAGTCTACGTAGACTGCATGCTCGTTTGCTACTCCAATATTATAAAAAAAAAATTACGATACGAAAATACAATTAAGTACGTGTACCTCTCAATTCAGCGTTCTGTTACTATTCGTATAGCCCTACATTAGTTCAATACCTTGAAAGAGGATAGTATGTCTAGCCCTGTAGCCCAGTCTTTCTGTATCCGCGTCACTGAAATGAAAAGAGGTCGGTCGTGTTCGCCAGCCATCACGCACCCGGCCAACAATGAAGAGCGGCGCGCGTTGCCAGTGCTATATTCAACATATTACACACATAATAATCTGTGTGCAGATAGACGGCCGCGTGGTGGCGTGGTGCTTTGTAGGCGGCACGTAATGTACGCGTGGTCGCTCAGCCGACTCCATATCCATGTGTTGTCGACGCTTGGTTCGAACGGGCGTCGCACTCGATCCGCAGTGACCTCACTGCAGGCGCCGAGCGAAACATCTAAATATGACCTAAGCGACCGCACCGAACCTTTGTTTTTTCGCTCCATTGGAAACGTCTAAGTTTCAAGGGCCTTGCGATTTGTAACAAAACGTTTCCTCCTATCGGCGTTATGTACAATTTTGACTCGTAAATGTTGCAACTCTGTTATCATTATGCTCCTAACGACCAAAACCGTGCGTCGTCCGCTAATTGACTCCACTTTACGTAGCTATCTAAATTTACTTGGTGCCAGTCGCTATTTAGCGCAACTGCAATAGATGTGACACAGTTCTTGTGCGGAGTCCGCGAAGCCACTCACCACCTGACACGAAAGCAGCTGGCGACCGGCTGCTTGCGCTTGCGCACGACGAAACTCGTTTTGAAGCAGGCAGACGATTTAATACCGACGGGCCACCAACGACTCGCCGATGAAAAAATTGCGATTACCAACCACCTTGAGTTAGATATGTCTAACCTATCTACCATAGATTGTGTTATCGCTTGAGTAGCAACGTCGCTATTGTTATGTAGTCAGGTAAACGTTAAAGACAAAGATATTCTCGAGTCTCATGTGCAATGCAACCGGTATTATTCTAAGAACGAGCCGCGTGAATCTTGGCTCGTTTTGTTGTCGGAGCGTATTGTTGAGTGGCTGTCCTTTGCAACGTCCGCGATCGTATTTTTCCGCCGATGTTGCGAGCAAGCAGCGTGCCCTCGCTCGGTAGTTGTTTACACGCCACGGGTAGTGGTACGTAGCTAGTTATATAGGTAGGTACGCGTAGGCAGCGACGGCCGCGCGGCCCGCGGCGACGGCGTCGTCGCACGACCCTGATAATTTGCTGCGCTTATGTTACTTCAACGGCTTCTTGCGACATATAGTAGCAACTTTCCTGGGTTTCTACCGCTTCAACACGCACTCGATATGTGAGTAAATACGTTCTTTTACGTCCTTTTAAGGTTGTAATAGGTCATAGGATAGTTTATTTTGATAGTTATTACTGTGCTTTTATAGTCTTATACCCTGTACAGCTGTATATAGTTCACTAACATTTCCGAACTGAGTATAAAGGAAGTCGTGCCAATTATTTTATGTAAGTACCTATAGAGAATAACTATGATATAAAGAAATTGTTACGAACGTTGTATAATGTAATATTTCGAATATGCAAATGTTAGTAGAATGTCACTTGCAGTTGATTTCGGGGCACCACATGAACTCTACATATGGACATGTGGGATATTACGACAGAGCTCTACCTGCGTACTAAATCATAAACTAAATAAACAATCACCAGAGTAATTACAAATGTGATTTCCTTTTGATTTCGGGGCATCATATTCATCTCTACAAAATGTCATATAATATTACATAATTTGGCTAGGGTATGGGAATGGACTCTACATTCATTCTATATACTTAAATTACTGTAATTAATATCAATTTATCGCTAACTCTATTTAGTTAGTGGTTAACTGTTTTCAGAATCGTTGTAATGATAATGAATTAATAAGTGCACGAAACAGTGTAATGTATGTAGTGTTCATTGTAACATTACAATTACCTTGATGTATACTGTTTTAGACTCAGAATTATCTTCTAATTATATTTTTATGACATTATTTTACACTAAGGTAGTAAAGGGGGACTTAATACAACTGCGATGGGCATTGTAGCGCATTGTTATTTGTAAACAATTCCAAATAAATAAGTCATGCCTGATTACGTGGCAATTGCTCACCCTGTAGCCTAAGTTTGAACGCTTCGTACATCACGTACAACACTCTTTAAAATTAGATTGCCAGGGGAAGCACTACTGCTTTAAGATAGGTGTGGCGGTGGGGTCACACAAACACAAGTTCTTCCACCTTGAATGACCTTCGTCGACAATCGCTTCATAGTTTGACGTAAATCGTCAAAATAATTAGGAATGTTTATTAAAAACATTTTAACTTGCATAAAACCCTAACAAGTTCACAGGTAATTAGTTTGTTTCACGAGTTTAATGACCAATAATAAATAATTTAAAGTTGTTGGTCCAAAGTGTTTGCCAAATACGCTTACTTTAATTGTTAGACTGTTCTTACGTATTATGTACAGAAGTATTTTTTTCTTCGTCAAATCATGGGTTTGACTGTAAATGGCCCTTATTGTTATAGTCTTAAGGGCTTTAAGCGTGGAATTAGGCAAGTTAGTGTTATACACTAGTCTATTTAGATTTGCACCATCAATATAGATATTATCATAAATTATAATAATAGTATTGTATGAAATAATGTAAGGACAAACAGCTAATTATGTAATTGGTCCTATAAAGTATCACTTTAGTACGTGAATATTCTGCAGTGCTTCGATATTTTTCAATTCATATTTCCGTCCCAACTATGACATATTACAGGAATATTTAGGAGCTGCTTTTTCGTCGTACATGTTATAGGTACTGCTGGCCTAGTAACCATCGCTGTTACTAAATACCAACGTTTATTAGGCTACCTAACTTGTTGCTTAATTGTGTACATTAACAGTACAGAAAGAGGAGTGTTGTTGTGGACAGTTATATATTTAATGACTATATTGACTCATAATTGTAAATCACTGAAGTGGCTAACAAACAAGTCGGCGTGACTGTTCATGCACAAGTCAGTCGTCGTCGGTCAACGCGAGGCGTCCATGACACCTAAACGAGCGAGCAGCACCTCTGCTATCTGGTGGTTTGATAAGGCGCATTTTATCTGGCAGCCTCGGCGCGGAGGGACTGTTGTGTTTGGTGTATTGCGGCCCGAGTCGGGGCGAAGTCGTCGACGCTCGCACATGTTGCGGAACGTGCAGGCGCGGGGCGCGGGGCGGGAGCGCCAGGGACGGCGTCAGGCGTCAGCACACCGGCTCGCCGGCACGCACACACGCGCGTTGCTGACACGACGCCCGCGCCCGAGGAGCGTCACTGCGCCTTATCGTAGCCATCTTTAAACGAGCACGGCGCACGCCACCCGCCGCTCGGTACGAATTCCATTCGAACGGTTGCCACGATGGTCGTCGATGGCTGCTCTCCTCGCGTTGCCCGCCGGGCGCGCCGAGCGACCAGCCACGCTCCGCGACCACCTTCCTCAAGGTTATGATAATTACCAGTCGAACCGGTGATGTTCGCAAATGAGACTCATCACATTAAAATCCTACCTCTGTATTGAAATCGGATGTCTATGGGCCGTTTATTTATTCATTTATTGGGACATTTCTAGGACAGTTAGAGGGCAATCGTTCTTGGTAGAATTTGACTAACAATGTCGGTAACCCCAGTCGAGTCAGGTGGCATTCCTAGCAGGGGTTTTGTAGCAATCATCTGTACGATATCGATCCCGGGAGGAAAGTGTAGGTCGTTATCCCGACGCCTCCGCCGCCGTGTGGACTGCTCTAGCGGCGGTTCCGTAAATTCCAGCCAGAGGCTGTCGGACGGGCGATAAAGGAAAACTGCCTACGTAGCCGGCCCCTGCTCGGGTCGGGCGGAGTGTGGTGTTGCGCGCGTCTATATATAGCGCATGTTGGCTGGTGGCGATGCGGACCGCGACCGCGCCCGCCGCCGTCGCCGCCGCACACCGCGCCGTCGACGGCCGCCGACGAAAGGTCAATTGGCGCGCAAATTATTTGCGTCGCAAAATCCACAACGTCGCTGCACCATCCCACTGCCACAATAAGCTCTATATTATTAGCCGGTAGATAACGTTCCATCTATCTGCCGTTTTATGTCTTTGCTCGGATGAACTGCATGTTACAGATTAACACGATCACGAGTTACACAATCACATGTCGGCACTGTTAGTACCTACACAAGATCTTAAATTCTGCCTCATTATTGCATCAGCATGGATACGTATAATCGTTACACATGTATTAACAAGTAACATGCATTAATAATAAGTAAATGAAAATGAAAGCAAAAATATGCCCTAACTACAAATCTAGGCGATCATGGGTCCTTTACCAAAAATCAAACTATTTTGACGCTGAGTAGGATTGAACGTCAATAAATTAGCACCGCTTCGCAAAGTGTTTCGTTAATGGCAAAGTATCGGCAAGATACCCCGTAACACGTCTTTTATTTTTAGTTTAAACGTGTCCGACAAAGTTAATGCGTAACAAATTGGAAATTGTGAAAGATATCCCAATAGAAAGAGAGCTAACAATTTTATTTAAAACAATAAATTAAATTGACACTCGCCTAATATTTGATCAGATTTCAGTAAATGTTTGGCCAACTTAAGCAGCAAAATAGCAAATATTTGTCCTACTACAGCTTTTCTGAATCAATGGTTCGCGGCCCACTACTAGTCCGAAATTCTAAGAAGGTTTAATCTAATACAACTCATATTCATTAACAACGTTATCCTTTAACCAACGTCGGAAAACACTTCTTCGACTCTTTTTGCGCTTTTAAAAGTAAGTTTAGTTCAGTCCCCAAAAGCATGGTTGACCATATAAGAAGAAAAAAGTATATATTTTCCTTTCCATCGTCCATTATAATTAAAAGGTTCAGGACTACAGTACACTATGACCACTACAATGTAGATACTTATAATCATGAGCCTACAGTTGCTAGGCTTCCAACAAGTTCTTTAGCAATGTGGAAGGAACAAGTTACGTTAAGATATCCATCCTTGTCGTTCGTGGGAGCGATGGCGTGCCTTATCGAACCAATGTTCAGCCAATAAAGACGGAGCTGTGTAAAAAACCCTCGGCTTTCGTTTCTTTGTTCGACGCTTTGGTGGACGGCTACCCTTACCCCTCAAACAATGCCAACAAATTCAACAATAGTTGTCCCACGTCTGCAAGTAACGTACGAATCTTATTTCGAAGTACATTGATGCTTTAAATGCATGTCTTTCGCAAGACGTTGAGTAAAACAAGCATTGTATAGATGCCATGACAACGCTCCGTTTTAAACGGAGCTATTTAATGCAATTATTCGAAGAGTCGTTGACAATGCTTCCACCTGGTCAACTTTGCACTGTATCTATATTTGAATCAAATCCGCTCAAGCAGCTTCCTTGCACTAAATTTGATTATTCTCGATTTCTATGACTAATAGATTTTTAAATCTAGATTTTTAAAATCTAGGTATTTTTTAAATCTAGTATAAATAACCTACGTAATACACAAACACTTGAGAGAAACAGTTAACCTATATTAAATTAGGCGTAACCGTCGTTCGCGTTTCGAATCGAACCCGGGACCGAGTACTGACTCTTATATCGCGATCCACTATATTTCGTGTTAGTTTTGGCATTTTAATATATGTTGTGACGTGCTAGCAACCTTTCGGCCAATATCAGTGGTAGGTAGACAAAATACCGGTAAGCGGCCGGCTAACAAATGAAAGCAAGAGTATCGCGTCCTCCATAACTCCAAATAACTCGATATGGTCGATCCAATGGGGGAGTCGAACTTGAAAGAGACGAGAGTGAAAGGAATATTATTTAATTATATTCCAGTTGATACGCCGTCAATTTGATATAAATCTTTAAATGACATGAGTTTATCCCGAGAGATTACTACATATTTTCCTCAGTTTATTCATGTACAGTTTTAGGCTTAAAATCTGTTGTCATGTATCATTTACCAGATAAAGTCACTGTTATTTCCTCACTGTTAAGTTAACCTCACGTAGAGTCGCGAATTGCTTTCAGCTTGGTAAGCTTCTATTTTTATTCCTTGTGACAAATAAACACGCGGGCGTCACCCGCAACGCAGACAGGCGTGCGAACACCGCAAACGCCGTTTAGGTAGGTAGAGACGTGGTAGAGTCGACATCCCTGCATCCCCGGGCATGCCGGCTGTGCCGCTCTATAAATACACAGCAGGTGTGGTGAGCGGGGGGCGAGGGGCGCGCGGGGCGGGGGCATCCGCCTCTGCAGCGCTCGAAACCGCTCACAACGGCCAACGGACCTTAGCGACGCCATATCGATTGCGAGGGCTCCCCCTGCGGCGCGCCGCCTCCATTGTGCTCGGGTCGGGATGCCTTCGGTCGTTTCCTGCCGCGTCGGTGTCTGCGTCGAACCGCACCCTCGTCCCATCAGGACGAGCCAACTGGTCCACTCCACTACAATCGATGTCGCTCCCCGCGCTCGCCGCTGTACCATACTCGTCCATCCAGCTTATTAATATTAATAACGGTTCAAGACCCATCCGAATATGCTGTGGACGTTGATAACATTGTTAAGTTTCTAAGTACGTTCTTAGTACATCCTTCAAGTTATATTACATGTAAATAACTTTAAAGGTCATTCTTCTTGAAACCGACGAGAGAAACCCGTATACATATGTCCTCCGTAGAAATTCAGATAAAACTGCGAGCACAAGCTTGTATTATAACAAATTCAATGGTACTAATATCGTGCGTTAATTTATACAACGCCAAAATAATATGACGTTGCATATACATTAATGGCGGCTAGCAGCGTAATCACTTTCCTTTTGTTGACAATAAATCTATGTCTTATTTATTTGCTCAATGTCAAAAGGTATTTCCCACCAGTGAACTCCTGGTGACAAAAAATATCAGTAAACACACAATTAAAGCGAAGCCAAATTACAATTTAATTAAACTTGAATTTCATTATCATTATAATAATTATAACACAAATCATTATATGATAACTCATATAATTAGAGAAATAGTGTTTGCTGCCTATCAATCATTTCCAAATACTTAACTGGTCTTTGTAAAGCACATCCCTTTATCCCAATAATTATGCTTATTGGAATAGTACCATAGATTAAAAAATGATATCTAATTGTTTATCTGTCTAGGCACTTAAAACTCTTTTTCTTTACGGCTGTACCAATTTCCACGCTTGTAAAAGAGCATAAAGAATGATGTAGTACAAAACATAAGGACGTGGTATAGTTAATTCCCTAGGGTTAAGCAAAATATTGGTGTATACGTAGGCGGAGTAGGAACGGATGTGCGTAAATTATAAATTTAAATACCGCCGGCGATACATATATCCACGATCTTAAGTATCTACCTACTTAAGGATCGTTGCTTAATATTTTTACACTATCTGTGACCCGCGGTTATATCCACGAAAAAAAGGGATTCATGTAACCATACATTAAATATTTTTTTACCTTCAATAATGTTAACAAAATGAGTCATACAGCAGATTTCATAGGTTATAGTTTTGTTAGCCTAAGTTATTCCATATAACATCACTTATCTATCAGTGAAAGTCCCATAAAAATCAGTCCAGCCGTTCCGGAAATTAGCCTTAAGAAACTGACAGACAGTTAGTAAAAAGCAGTTATTTTGACAGTACAAACGGACAATTTTAAATTTGTATACATCATCTGTTTATTATATCTCGAAAAGTGGTAGAACGGGTATGGTTCGATCGGGGAGGTGCCACCGCCACACCTATTTCTAGCGTGAAGCACTTCTTGCGTTTCGATGGAAGGGTTTGGTATGTGATGTCGGCTGACTTACAGTAAATGTACTCCTTTCACGCTCCCACAATTCAGCCGAATCCAACGACACCTCATATGTTAAAATACATCGAGCGCTTCGGGCTGTAGAGCGTGCCAAATTATGAGACCTACACACACATACTACACACATTCTCTCGAAAATCATTACCATTCGCAGTCAGCTAAAAAACATTTACATGATAGAAACACACACATACTACACACATTCTCTCGAAAATCATTACCATCCGCAGTCGGCTAAAAAACATTTACATGATAAATCAGCCAGATTAACTGGATGTTAATGGATTGCAACTTACCATACAATCTTATAATATCCACAGACGCCCCTTCTATAATCTTTTAAGTTCTATCTTCTAAGACATTGTTTCACAATAACTTTAAGGTAGTTACTCGAATAGACAAAAAACTAAGTTATAATGATCCAGACCACTATAATCTTACTATTCTTAAGTCATTTCGGTACCTTTTCTTAAGTCTCTGCCTTTCACTGATTACGACCCTTCCACGTGACCACTAAGTGACCGCGTCCCTTCCTCCTCACCGCCGCCCCTCTGGGGTTTTCAACCCGACCCCCTTAAAAAACAATGATCTAAACAGCAATAGCTAGTCTATACTAAGCCAAAGGTGGAATACGACTTTTATTAAGCATTATGTATACTTAGGTAGTAAATAATACTACGTAAGTGTAAAATATAATAATATGTACTTAGTTATCAAGCATATGCCATTTTCTTTACATAAATAAAAATGTATATAGGGATAAGGTTTTCAACTTACAAAAGGACGTGCTTTAGTGTTTGTCAAACTTTTACGCTAATATTAAATATTAAGTAATATTCAGTAGTTGGTATGTATTTTGTATGTATGTTCATGTGCCTCTTATATACATAAAGAAATTAATAAACATGTACCTATATAGGGATAGGTTTTTGAACTCACAAAAGCACGTGCTTTTGTTTGTCAAACCTTTACATCCATTCCATTTAATATAAAATAACATAGTAACAGTAATATTCTTATTATTCGTTTGTTGAGTTGAATTAAAAAAAAATGTTAACGGCTCCATTCGTCGAGCAACCTCCATAGTAATTGCGCACATCTTGTATCTGGCAGGTAAAAAACTGGATACCCTGCGTCCAACCGAAACCATAAGACTTATCTTCGCTAAGAGGATAGTAGTTCCTCCGACTGGTGCAGACGGCTTTTACCAATAAAAATAGTAGAGATTTTTTACGTAATAGAAAAAACAGACGGGCGACTGATCTATATATATTTATAAGTGGTCTCTGCTGCTCATAGACATGTTATCCACCCCTGATAAGACAGGAGTCCTACCTTAAGTCTATCATCGGGGCATCACTACTCTTGTGGATTAAATTAGAACGTCTCGGACAAGAATGCTTCCTTACCACTCTCCAAAGCACGACACCGCCTAACACTTTTGTTATTAGATAGAAATAAGTACGGGGTTAGTGCCTCAGGAAAAGAAAACGAATCACGAATTCTAATACCTTCAATTTACATAAGTGGTCATATGGATGTCTAATATCAGCCCCAGTAGTATTATCTAATTCATTGGGGGTTTCAAGTCTAGGTTGAAACGTCAAAAGATCGTGCTAATGTGGTCTAGAAGCATGTATACCACATGCTTCTAGACCACTGACCAATCTTTTACTTAGTATTAGTTACTTAGTACGTCCTTGATGTTAAAATATGTACATTTAACTCATACATAAGTATGAAAGTAACTAAAAATGTTGTTAAATGTTGTATGGACGTCATATTTGTAACAAAATACAAGTTAGAAACAGCGGTCGGTAGGGGGTCGCGAAATATTTTTACATACTAAGAGGGTCGTGCCATTGAAAAGATTGAAAAACACTGGTGTAATGACTACACTCTAATCGAATTTCTTATGCAAATGATCACTGGAAACTTTACTCTAAAGAAATTAATATGACAATTGTTAATCACTATATGGATTGTAGATTGTAGAATATTTTCATGGATAGAGGGTCGCCCTTAACCCTTTATTGTCCCATTGTTGGACACAGGTTTAGTTTCAGAGTGAAAGGGATTTGGGCCATAGTCCGCCGCCCTGACCAAGTGCGAACTCGTAGACTTCACATACCTTTTGACTCCTTTTATAATACTTTCAGACGTGTAGGTTTCCGCACGATATTTTCCCTCACCATTAGTGCAAGTGACAAATTTATATAATATATAACTTTGAAAAATCATAGATTTGCCTGTCCCTTTGCGTACCTGGGATTCGAACCTCAGATCCCTCGTTCAAAAGGCTATATTTCAACTAATAGGCTATCAATGTAATTATACTACATTAGAGAGTATTATCAGACTATTAAATCCAATAATGCCTTAAGTTACCAAGTCCTAGTTGAATTTAAGTAGCTACGTACCTTTCGTCGGTAGTAAGGCCTTAACAGTACGTAATTGTTTGTAATTAAAGTTAAATTACTTCGCGTTTAGATACCAGCTAGGAAAAGAAACTGCTTGTAGTTTTTTGAAAATTTAAAATGTCTTTATTGAATAACATTGAAACCTAATGTGAATTTGTTACAATTCTTTACATGCCTTGATTTATTAAGAAATGACGAAGGCTACGCAAAAATCTGTTTGTATTTTATAACGTTGGTGCGAACTAGCATGCAGTCCACCTGATGGTATGGTAGTGACATCTGTAATCAACCCCAGATAAGATTAGAGGCTTATCTGAGGTTGACCACAGATGTGTTGCTATCGCTGAGCACTAGAACGGCTCGGATAAATGTCTGCCTTACCACACCCTTGAAACTAGAACACAGCAACGCTTGGCACTGTTATTGTCGAGCAGATATAATATTTTTAGAGTCCAAAATTCAAATCTTGCCCTTACCGTTAATGGCCCATGCTATAACTCTGATTGAGTGCATAATTTCAGCCATAAAACTGTACTCGCGAGAGAATCTGATGCATATCTTCATCACAGAACCGCGACATTTAATAAGTACAGTCATGAAATCTTTGTCTAGCAGTTTCTTAATTGATGTCCATATAGTGTGAACATGGCAAGTTATTTCTAAATTAATCGGTTTTAGAAATCATATAAATATGTTTATTTTACGTTTTAGGCAAAAATCACATTTTCTAAAGAATTTAGAACATTAAAAAAATATCACATATGTATTTTATAGTACTGTTTATTATAGGAAATTGTAATTATTTATTATTTGTAATGGTTTTAGTACATGTATTGAAATCATAACTTAACATTGTGAAAATGCATTATTTTAGGAATATCTCATAGTTCTGGGCGCTTATGGCTTCGTAGCACTGGCGAATCACAATGGATCCGCCAAAGTATGCAATAAAAATCGATTTTAATTCATT
>DWRA01002699.1:0-13432 GCA_018250295.1 Spathilepia clonius
GTTATGCCTAATCAATTCCTCAATAATTCCTGATAAAATATGTATAGGGTTCTCAGTAGGAAATTGTCCAATAGAATATAGGCAATATACAAGTCAGGACAATCACATGATGCCTTGTTACTGAATTATTGTAAGAACCAATAAAAATAAATTGGAAAAGGATACTTAGTTAACCTTTCGGAAATAGGCAACATTATTATGCTCTGAAATATTTTATATGTAATAGGAAAGGTAAGGTAGACTAAATTGATTTAATAAGCGCTCGTACGAAAGAGAGTACTGGTATAAATAGTTGGATCGGTGGTGATTCTATTATTTTTTTTCTTATTTTGTCTGAGAATGCGTAAATTGCGATTATTTCCAGACGCTGATATAAATAATCTATTAATAGTAATTTGCCCTGTAAATTGCATTCCTCTGAGTTGAAATTTAAATGTTTCGTTAGGATTCTCTGTGTTTTGTGTATTACGAGTATACGTGCACTTAGACCCAGAGCACACACAATCGAGCAACATCATTAAATGGTAATTATTGTACTAAACTGGTCATGGATAATATACACTAGTCATTGTAAATATCGCTATGTAATAATAGGTTGATACCTATTCATTATTGTCATCTATAAACACAAAAGAATAAAATTAAAGTATACACATGGAATCTTATAATATAATACAAGATAAACTTTCTGTTAAGGTTGTGGGTACATGTTTTATGTCGAGTGTTTTTTACAGTTCATAGACATGCAGTCCTGGATTTTTAGTTGAAATCTTATGCAAATATAATGACCCTGGAGGACTTGAACTAATTTACTTCTTTAGTATAAACGCCATCCCAGAAACAAAAAATGGAAAAGGCAAAAATAATATTGATGAATGTAAAGACTGAAGTATGTAAAATTAAATGTTGCCAAATATATTTTAATAACAACACAACACAATAAGACATGAATAGAGGGGAAATACAAAAACATAGCAGGATTAGCGTGAAATGAACAAATGTGGTCACATTCACAGTCTCGCATCGGATAGCGAATTCAGGTAATGTTTAGAAACTTAGTTTTGTTAAACTCGCGCAAACTTGTTGGTCACGAAAGTTTCTTTACCAATGAATGTGTATTATTGAATAGTGGTTTAATAGTGTTATGATGTGTTTGAATGTCCATGTGTCCCTATTGGTTAACACAGGTGGTCGCGATAGTAAACTAACCGTAGTTTATAGGTGTGGAAAACTTTGTTAACACTTGTCGTTAAAGTAGATTTCGACTATTCATCTTTCGTAGACGCCGGGGAGCTATATAATTTGTTCATAGATTTTGTTTTTGTTTGTCTTTAAAGACTGACTAGTAAAATCTGAGATAGTGATACCCACTGTTAAGTACACTGTTGGAGTCGAAATAGTTAATTAGAATAGAAGCTGCCGTTGCTATCTATATAAACAATAAAATGTGTCCAACTTTATCTTATTTAATTACGCTACTGCTTTCAAATACGCATGTCTTATAAAATACAAATAATGATCTCCGTAGGGAAATTAAAATAGGCATAGTAACTAAAGTCGATAAATACCTACAAGGGATAGTTTTATTGCCACATAAATTTCTAGGTTATTCGTCTCGCCGATTTGAAGAAAACAACAAAGAGAATCGAATAAACATAGCTTAGAATATAGTGAGGCAAAACTTAACATAGTTCAATAATATAAATATAATGACAAAATGGGATTAGTGCGGTGTAATAAGAACATGCTATAAATAATTATTGAAATAAATAAGTTAATTTCATTAAATGTAGATGTTTAATTAACGTATTAATTAACTTATTAATGTTTGGTCTACATTGAAGTTATATTCATGTGCGATGTACTCGAGTTTCGAATATAAATTAATTACTATATATAGGTCACATTTTAAATTCAATGTGAACTTAGCATTACAAAAATCTGGGGATATAAAAGCTCAAATTCAATCAAATTGGAATCTTCTATTCCTTAAAGCGGACTTCGTTGTTCGTTTCAGCAGAAATGTAATTTTCCGTGATAACATTGAATATTAATAGCTATTCTAATTTTGTCGGATATACAAAAGATTTTAATATTCCTCGCATCGTTCATTTACTTGGCTTTATTTATGTAGCTCTTGAGGATAATTCGTGAAATTTTATTCGCTGTTAAAGATACAATAGCAAACAATTCAGTGGAGTTTTCGGAATTAAGAAGTTTATGAAATTTGAGCGGTTTTGTTTTGCGGAAGTTAATCTTAATTTGTTTAGAATATCTGACGACTTGATCCATTCAGTAATTTGGAAATGTCACTCAATTTGTAAGTATTATGCTTAATTTGCGCAAAGATGTTCTTGAGTTCCTGATTGTGATTGTCAATTCTTTGATTGTCAACAATATTATCACAAACACTACAAGTATTGTTAAATGAAAGTTTTTTATCTTCGAAATTCACTTTTAATATTGCAGTTTAATATTTTAGTTTCTTTTCTCATAACGCCTAATAAATCTGTGAAAGCAAGAAAACCTAAAGAAGAGGCACTTGTGTGACCAGTAGGATAGTATGAGTTTTTAGGTTTAGTGACTCGATCGTTGTCAACGAGTTGGCTCATACTTCTCCTAGCAAAATCTTTAGTTCCGGTACGTACCGCAGAGGGGCTCTGCTAGGTTAAGTATGGGCTGACTCGTTAACGACGATCGAGTCACTAAACGGAAAAAATAAAATCATACGAAGGGTGCAGGCCTGTGCGAATGTGTATTCACGAAGAAGCAACGGTGTAAGTTGATCTTTGGCTTCCTCGATATCAGTTATATTGCCGTCAGTTATTATTATCGACACGTTAATTATCGGCATCCGTTTGTTGTTGTTCCAGATGATTGTTCAGTCGCAATATCTAATTTCTGATATTCTAGTTCCTTTGACGAGCTAGAATTATTTGGTGATACTATTAAAATTACTGTTAGACAATCATTTATGACGTTGACCAATACTTGTATTCTTTGTTGATTTAATAGCTTAAGGAAATACGAGGCATTGACCTGGTATTTGTGACATATCGTTATTACCTTAGACATTTCGATAGGATTGTAAATAAATGAGATTATGTATCAAATACTAATCATATTAAGATCTTTACGTAAAAATGAGAAACGGTACGATTAGTGAAAATAGTGGTTTTATTTTGTTCAGAATTATTTTCCTTAGTGTTAGGACATGAATTTACTCTCAAATATGTTTAGTAGCGTACATTTTACTGTCATTGCACAGGACAAGAATAAACTGAAAGGTTTTATGATCGTACCGAATGTACGGAAGTTTTTCAAACATTTTCTAGTAATTAAATTAAGCTCGACTGTACGGGTGACGTGGTGACATAAAACAAAACGTCTGCTCATCGTGCCGCGTTGGAAATGTCCGGGGAAAACGTGAAAATATGTTTTTGGGATTATTATATGAACTGCAGTGTTTTTATATCCGACGGTATTTTTTATAGTATTGTCAGTTGGTTTTATAATTTGAAATATGAATACACGAAATGATGTTTGGGCAACTAGGTATCAGAATAATATTTTTTAATTATTAAGGACATGTTTATAAAAGTCCATCGAATATTTCATATACATTGTCGTTATTCAATTAATATAACATAAGTATATTTCATTTATAAAATGATAAAATAAATTGGCTTAGATAGTGCCACCCGCAGCTATCATAGAATAAAATTTTCAAGATAGCTGATTCTACATTTTTCAATTTTGATATTTTCAGCAATCGCCATAAAATCCGCTGCTTCCTACGATACTCACGTACTAGCTAGCTTGGAGTTAGCATTAGATCAGTGGTTCTCAATCTACAGTGTAGTCTGCGATCGTATGGTTTATTAACAGTATTTAGATTGAATCCGTTACAGTGAAAATTTTAGGAGTTAAACGAAGTTATCTCGTTAGTCTAGTCCATTGTGGTTATCGATTTTCACATCGAACTCCTATAGCTGATGTGTTAACTAAAATTAATAATATAAATCAAATATTGACACGGAATGCTCCACGGACGAGCTTAAGTCGCACAAATTTAAACTAAATATATCTGTTACATAAAATGTTAAATACCTATTATTAATTTGAAGGGAACATGTCGTTTCCTAACTAATCCATTGATTTAAATTGGACAACGTTATTTACGTGGATGCATTTTAGAGATTCCTATCGTCCGTACATTTCCGAATGTTTGAAATGAAAACGTTGAGAGCAGCTGTGTGAGATAGCGTCGCCGAAGTCTCCGGATCTGTTGCTAACAAGTTGGCACGTCATGGCAGTTTATGGACCGAATAGTTTCCAATTGCAGTCAATACTTCATGTTTAATTGGCAAACGGAGTTTCACTCCATGTTCAACTAAGCTATTCCAGTTGTATTCGATTATTAGAGAATCAATTGTTTAACTCCTCTTATAATATTATAATAGGTACTCGATGTATGTAACCTATTTTCCTTATCAAAGATCTAAATTTGACGATTTTTGTATGTATTGTTACGATCACATCACACTGATACATGTACGGTTTATATAATTGGCTGATTAAATTATCATTTCTGTTACTGTGTCGGAAGTAAGTGTAGGATAAAATACGTAAAAACCGGTGGTAGAGCTTTCTTTAATTTTTATGCCACATATAAATTTAGTCAGTTTGTGATTTGAAATAAGTACTTTTAAGCATGCTTTAGTCCAATGAGGAAATAGAAAAATTTGATTTTAATATTTTTGTTATGTTTGTATACCTGTATGTTTTGTGTAAACTTGGCATTGATGAATACTGCTTAACTCCTACATTAGCAATCTATACTAGTATATTAAAATAATATACACATTTATTGGACAATACAGCTTTTTGTGTTGTTCCTATTAATTCTATAACAAAATGGATTTTATCACTTACGTCAGTCGAATACAGCTGCTACGACTTATAAATTTAATGAATAATAGATCGTGTTGCCTATTTATTGCCGTTTCTATCCAAAGCTTATGAATAAGTATCTGGTAAAAGCGCAAAAAATTTCCAGAAAGTTAATTATTTAATAGTGATTTTGAAATTATTTCACTATTATCTTAATGAATACTCGTAATTGGCGTAGTCGGACTTATAGATTTTATGTCGTCATTAGAAAGGTATTGTTACATTATTAAATTTAAGGAATAGTTTTGAAATACAATAGCCCAATTACGATCATATTTCTGAAAGGCAGAATTTGTGTTATGTAATATTCGAATTCCTTTTCTATTCTTGAGTAATATCTAAAATTTAATAACACTACATTAGATAGCGGCATGTAACTCGGAAGGTTATTTGTGGGAATTTGCTTTAATGATCACTGTGCCAAAGAATTCATTATTGTGTAAAAATCGAAGTCATTAGTTACCAAAATAATAGGGTAATATGAAGCGGCAGGACGAAGATGTATCACGACTACGCGACCGCAACCTCTCTAGGTCACTGGATCTCAATTTATTTTATCCCCCGCGCCTGCTCCTATTTCGTCACTTAAGTGCTTCACATGTCAAACGTTACGCCCTGTCGTTATTTACGATATGCCGCCGACAATAGGTGTATTTTAGGGTCTTCAATCATTTGTCGCAGTTTGTTCGTTTATTTATATGTCACATAAGAAGAAACTGACTGTGGATATTTATGTTTACTAGTCACCAAGTCAGACTAACTGTAAGTATAACAGGAGCCGAGTATGTAGTTAATCACTAAGGCTTTGAGGATTAAGTTGCTACGTTACATACAGATAAGACTGCCTTACTACACCTCTCAAAAGAAAACAGCACAATACACTTCTATAGTTATAGAGTTCAATAAGAGAAGTGGTGGTGTATTATCAAACTAAAGGTATTTTAGAGATTCAGCTTTTATATCTTCTACCATAATTATTGCAGTTAAAGGTGGACAACCTACGTCATAGGTTATATAATATCAAATGGAAGAAATTTGCGTAGTTTAAAAACAAATAAAAGATATATATCCGCAAAATTAATGAGTTGTACGAACATGTTCATCTCAAACAAATCTATTCGACAAATGAGGGCATTCCCTAGATCGAAGTGAACTTTGTTCCTAGGTTATATGTCGTAAATTGGCGTGTCAATTACGACGATCGTATTTTAGTCAGTCTTAACTAGTAGGTTGTACGAGTACCACAGATTCCAAATAAATTGAGAAAACGTGCAGAGTTATAGCTGATATGCCGTATCATAGACATTATGTTGCAGAGGCTTAGTGGGCGAAATTGCTTGCGATAAATCGATTTTACGAGGTTTGATACATGGTTTCGTTTTAGATTTTCTTCTTCAACAAGTAGTAGCATTTTAAAACAAGTAGGTATATCTTTTTAATTCAAAAGAAGCGTATGTACGCTGATATCAGCGAGTGTTCAACATTTTATTAACAATTATAGCCCGACAGGGGCTAAAAGTTTTAAAAGATGCACAAATGCTCCTTATATAACGTAGATGAGAAAGGATTGTTGAAAATTTATTTCCCATGAAGACTAATTTAGGAATAAAAGCTTTTTCTTCCTATAAATGCTTCAGTTGATCGCAAATGCATTGCTATTGCTACCTGAAGGTTAGGCTAAGTGTTAACGTATTTTTAGTTGGAATGCAAATAATTAAAGTAGGTGGTTTACCACGCGTATGTTTGGATCCGTCTATATATAGAAATAAGTAAAATTGAAATGTCTCTTTGTAATGTCAATAGTATGTGAGCAAGGTTTTTTTTAACTTTAGAAATTGTTTCAGGGATCTGCGCAAAAAAACTTAAACTTAAAAAATCTACCGTGCGTACCACCTACCTATTGATGTCATTTTATTTTTTACAAACATGTTTTATAAAATGTAAAAATGATTCAATTTCAATTCATTTAAACATATTATTTAGATTTTGATTTTGCTATAATTTTATATGACGCAGTTATTATACATGTTAGTGGAGCTAAATAAACGACCTGCCACTCGCGTAAGACTCTTATCTTATCCGCGGTTGATCACAAATGTCCATAGGCGGCAGTAACCCTATTAGTTCTCGTTTACTACTGCAGTACGAGATAAAATAAATAAGTTTACATTTATGGTAACAAATTGACATAACAGATATATTATGTAAATCGATTATATTTTTTTATTTAGTGTTAATGTATGAAAATTTTGAAAGTGTCTGCTATTTAGCTCAATAAAATTAAATAATATTTATTAAGTTTTTTAATTTCTTGTATTGATCCAGATTTACATTGTTACGCATGACACAGTTAGATAAGGCTCGTAACACATTTTTGTGTTAAGCAAAAGATAAGCGCAAGTCTGGCGATAAGGCGATGGAAATAAAGATAAAAGGTTGCATAAAATGTAGTTGCATAACGTTGTTCGTTTCTCGCTGACCTAAATGACTTGCTCTACTTAAAATGTGTTAGCGATAAAGCTTAGTTCGCTTTATATGTAAGCAAAAGCAATAATAGACAGATAAGCAGTTGTCGCCACACAATTTTGTCTGATTCCGACAATGTTACTTTGATAACGTTTAAGAAATAAACATGTGTCAATTTCTATGTGCATTAAAAGATAAAGGCAATGAAAGATACCTGAAATTTGATAGTTTTATATTTTATAAGGTTTGTTAACATGTATTGTAACATTTAACAAGTAGGAAAGAATTCGGTAGAAGTGTTATCGCCTGCTTCTTATACAGATGAGCTTCATTAGCTGCCCAAACACAGACCGAGTGTAATTGTTGAAGAAATGTGAAATATTTTTGTGCAATTGCTTTAGCTATTAACTTTTCTCTCGCTTAACTTTACTCGCTCATTAATAGATCGCGGTGAGACAACTAAATGTCGATATGGGGCATATTACAGAGGATTTATACCACTCATTCAGCTGGTTTTAATGCCGAAATGCATTTCCAACATTTCTCCACTTTATAATATTAATCATATGTGACGCGGAGGAGGTATTTGTTGATGACAAGCTGGATTGAACGATAAATATGAGCATGCCGTTAAAGTTGAAATGGTAATCTTCGGTTTTTGTTTTCAATCATGTCGTATTTAATTGAACTTCCGTTTTATTTGGACTACGGATGGTACAAGTATTGACGCTGATATTTTATTGAACTAACAGTGGTGAGTTCGAGTTCCATTGGGAGTTAAGTATTCAGTGGTTTGGTCGATGAAGTGCGTAAAATAACTCTCTTATTATGCTAAAAAGGCATTCTTGCCCTTTTTTTAGCAAGTAACGAAGATTACTGTCTATAAAAATAACAGGAAAAGCTCTATAGTTCGATTGCGTCCATGTCGCCAATTCGTCTTGTATTTCCTCTTGTATCACCAGTACCATTTTATAGATACAAAATATTTCTACTTAATCATTGACTATAATAATGTATTTATTGCATTGCGGGCGATGACCACATAACGTGATGGGCTGCGAAATCCTTTGGTACATAAAAAAAAAAAAAAAAATTGAAAAATTAACAAAAGACGTGTTAAGAATATGATTAAATAACAAATAAATAAGTTGTATTATGTCATACAAAGAAGTATCGTCATAAAATACTTAAGACTTTGAGCACCGGAGCAAAGAAGAAAAATTGAATGCGTGAAAATTGTCTTAAACGAGATTTAACTTTTCCTCTCGGCGCCAAAGACATTTATTTCTCTTGGAGCTGTTTTGGAACAAAGTTTGATTTGTTTTAAGATTTCCCTGTAATAGCGCTTTTGTTTCTTGAACAAATAATCTAATCAAGTACTAATCTTCTTTGCTTTTCACTTTTTGTTTGATTGGCTTAGAAAGCCAATATAATTTTGTAAATACTAAGACCCCTGTCTCGACCTTCATTTGCATTTGTATGTGCGTCTGTTACATGTACAAATTTATGTACATGTATGGCAGAACATAATGACGCAAGAATGATGAACTTAGTCTTCAGTTCTGGAGTCTGTTTTAGGTTACTCATATGTATTGAACAAGCCAAACTAAAACATCAAGATCGCACGCGCGTTGTACCCGCTTGCACTTCAAAGATGAACGTGCAGGAAAAATAACTCCAAACTCATCCTGTACACAGATGACCATTGGAAAACGGCCAACGTCGCCGAGAACGTGTAACAAAGCTATTGTAAACCCTAGGCTCAGCAATGCGCGTCCATACCAACCCCGTGGAGTTTGAGCCAGTAGAGTCCGACATATATCTACTGTCCGTTACCCCTGCGACTGAGAGGAACTCAGAGAGTTTGTCCACTAAAATATACTAAACATAAATGTGTTAGGCATTTAGTCAATACATACTTTAGGTACCACTCCCATCTCTCATATCCCATGGGAGTGAGTGGCAACTAAGGCAGAATATTTATCATGAAATCCTTAATCCAGTGACAGAAAAACCCTTTGTGTGCGTTTACTTTTAGGGTTATCGATTGGCTTGATTGATGGGATAGAAAATTTGCAACGTTTGACACTGAATTTAGGCGTGAGTCTTAAACAAGAAAATGCCTAATAATATTCCGGTCTGGTAGTTTCAGATTAAGGAAAAGCGTTCCAAAAATATAGACCCTGTTTTTTTCTACGTAAGTCTTTTGTCTTCACGAATTAAATGCATTTAATTTGATGTTACACAAATGTAAGCTTTATTAATACACTAACCGACATTTTTTTATGACAATGGTAGTAGTAAACGAGCTTGTTGTCCATCTGATGGTAAATGGCATCTGTATTCGACCCCAGATGCGATTAGAATCCTTTCGGGGAGGCTGGCCACAGATGTATTGCTACTCTTGAGGACTGAGCTGACCCTTAGTATAAGCCCTTAATATATCTCCCTTACCATACCCCTCAACCTAGAAGATAGCAGCGCTTAACACTATTGTTATTAGATAGAAATAAGGGTAATGATGGTGCCTCCGGAACCAAACCACAAAAGGTTCTATCACTTTTACACATATAACAGTCTTAACCCTGTTAAAGCAAGTAAAATTATAAAAATACATATGCACAAACTTTTGTATAATTCTTAGAATTATCCAGTCATTAGCAATAACATTCTTAAACAAAGCTCCTCCTGCCCTACATTCTGTGAATTTACTTCATTTTATTACAGGGTTGAGGCATACGTCCTTAGGGTTTAGTCACTAAACTCTATGTGACAAACACTGCGCGAGTGATAGTTTAATATCGAACCTTGTCATGTGGATACAAAGTTGGTGGATTAAGTTTGTTGTTGAGTCATTTTGGTACTACGCCAGAGGCTTCATACATTAATTACTTATGTGTATTCCGTGAGTGCCATTTCGCATCGCGTCTCTTGATGTATGCTCGAAAGCCTAGGGAATTGTACATTTGATGAATTTTAGTAATAATTGTATTTATTTACATAATGAGTTAACACGTCTTTGCCGTTAGGTGTAAGGTTATGTTTTGAATGGTGTGGTAAGTTATACGTACTTATCTGAGACGTTCCAATTTTGTCTTCAGGGGTAACAACTCACGTGTGAACGATCTCAGGTAGGACTCTAATCTTCTCTGGGGACACACACATACAGATATATTCTTTTTACACATATCCATGGGCGGCAATGGTTACTTACCATCGGGTGAATTACGTGCTCGTTCTACGTCTTTATTATAAAAAATAAAACTAAATATATATGGGTGTCTATGTAATGTCTTGTAGTAATCATTTTATGTGAAATATTGAAGATTATGTGATTAATTATAATTATTATTTGTTTCCAGGTATTCTTCCTTTAACCTGCTTCATATTTTTAAGGTAACTAATACATTTAAGGATATGCGGATTAACTTCGAAGATAAGGGTCCGGAAGAATATAAAATTTTGATAGCTCTTTTCATCTGAAACAGAATAACATGAATTTTACAATATACTTATATATATATTAGTAAATATTTCGTATTATAATATTTTTTAAATTGAAAAGAAGTAACAAATAATACGCCACCATACAATAATAATGTTGGTCACCGTCTCCTCTGGAAATAGGTATTCAATACTTTTAGCATAACTATGTCCTATTTCCTATTTAGTTGACATGTGTTTTCCCACAAATGGGGGATATCGAAGTTTCAATTATGTGTACCCTAAAATACTGATATAGATACTTTAGGTATTCGATATAAATATCGATTATTTTACCAAGTTTTATCCCTACATCTAACATACTGCTCCAAAGCGGATTCCTATTATTATCAATTAGGTTTATGTGTTGAAAGTCCAATATTATGATAATATTTCTCATAACATATAAAGCGCTATTTTTAAATGTATCTGTTCTATATTACGAAATTTATCAGCGCCATTATGATTTAGAACTAATAAACAATCTTTATTTTATTAACGGGTGGTCTTGGCTAATCTATGTTTTATTTTTATGGGTTTGCAATCGGATTAAGTGGTCTATATCGGCTATAGAAACTGATTCATCATTATGTTATTCTGTTTCGACAGCGTTTTACGGTTTGATGTTTTCGTAGCGAAGAGTCTATTGAGATTTTAAAAATATTATTAAGTTCTACAATGTATTAATTTATGTTGAGAAAATTGTTGAAAATGTCGGGATTGTCGAGTGTCATCGTGGCCAAGTATTAAAACACGATTCGCTATTTAATATCCGTCTGCCCGAGGATTCAACGCGGTACTGTTTGTGTACCAGATTGCTATGTTTTCTTTTATGTACTGAAATAGTAAATCAAAACGCAGTTCACCTGATTTAAAGTGGTCGCTGCCGCCCATGGGCATCTGTAATCAAAGTCAGATATGGTTAGAGTTCTACCTGAGGTCAGTCACAGATGCGTTGCTGTCTTTGAGGAATAAGATGGTACGCCTTGAATAAGCATATCTGCCTTATTGTGGTAAAGATTTGTCCTTTCAACCTAAATAGATCAGCGCTTAGCACTGCAGAAAAAGTTAAAAAAAGGCGGTAGTGTCTCCCGAGTAGAACCACAGAGAGTTATTTTCAATTGATAATAAACAATAGAAGATCCTTTTTTATAATGATTAAAAGTCAACCACTAGGCGAATTTTAATATATCCTCAATATGTATTTTTGTTTTACGATTTCATAACAACTGCCGCTTTGAAACTCTTATGTATTTCTAAGAAATCAAAGCAAAACTCCATTTTTATTTTTCCTCTTTCCACCATTTCGAAAGCCCCGTCACACAAAGAATCCTATCACAATCGTTTCAAACAAGCTAATCTCTGGAAGGATCTGAATTGCAACCGCTTTGATCGCTCGTCGGTATGGCGTTGTACTAGTTCGAGTTTTCTAGTTTTTCCGGCGTAGACCATGAAAATATGTTACCGTACTTTTGTACATATGATTTGGCTCTGTAGTACCTTCAAGTTGTTGTACTGTGACGTAGCAAATGAGGATTTCACTTAATGATAAATAACTGATCACTGTCGTTCTGCACTGCTGAGCACTAACATAGAACGTCTTTTGTAAGTATTTGTGGCTTGCACTGCTATTCAGCATTAATCCATTACCTTCCTACTGCCAAGCAAGATTTCTCTCTGAGTGAGAAGGCTTAAGGCCATAGTCCGCCGCGATGTTTAAGTGCAAATTGATATCCTTTGTACACGTTTGAAAACTATTTTTTTTAAGAATTCTTAGAGATCTAAGTAGGTTTCTTCATGATGTTTTATTTTAACGTAATAGCAAGCGATAATTTTAATTTATATTGCACTTATAGCCTTCAATAGTTAGACAGAAAAGAATAAAAAAAATGATAGAAAATTTTATTCCGCATGATTTAGAAGATATTTATTTCAGCGTGAGAGATATTTTCCTAATGCCTATAGATATTTTGTAGTTATATACATATATTATTATGTATAATTTTGTTATAAACGTACTCGACACACACCCGTTGATGTCAGTAAGAGGCACAACTGGGTGAGGCTTAACTAGATTCGTGTTGGATTTGGTATGAGGAGGTAGTTTGACATGTCGACAACGTAAGCTGCACGAAGGCTGATGACACGCAGTAATGGTACATGTGGTGAAAGCTGTAACGTTCTCTGTAAAATAAAATTGTCCTATGGTTTATGTTTAGACTTATATTATAAAGTTTATAACAAGATCTGGGGGCACGGTACTGCCCCCGACAAGTCAAGTAAAAGAAAAATAAAAGGGGCATAGCCTTACTAATTGTTTTATGATCGGATTGATTGTTTTGGTCGAGTGGACAGATACATGCTTTTGAAAACTTTAGGCATTAGCAGTGATAGCCTAGTGGTTGAATCACGGCCTCTCAGTCGAGGGGTCCGAGGTTCAAACCCCAGGTTTCCTGATTTTTCGAAGTTATGTGCGCATTACAAATTAATTATCACTTGCTATAACGGTGAAGGAACACATCGTGAGGAA
>DWRA01002700.1:0-13425 GCA_018250295.1 Spathilepia clonius
CAATGAAACCTTTTTTTTTTCGAGGGGGAGACCTAAAGGTACCTGGTGCCGTGGGAGCGACACAGGGTTATGTGGAATTTTTACCTACTAAAACCCCCCCAGTGGCCGTCCTCAGCTCTACGTAGAGGTCTCCAGAAACTCCGTGGGAACGCATCTGGAGTCCTCTGAGCGCTTTGCCCCATCGTGCTCCGCTCAGGTGACGTGTATACCACACCGTCACCGACACATACCATCATCCTTCCCGGAGTTGCTGGTTGGGCGGTTTGAGCTCCCACTCTTCCCGCCCAAAAGCCCCTTTACCGTAGCCTTATTCTGGTCCCGGAACCACAGGGACATATCAATGAAACCTAATGTTGTGTATGCAGTACTTTATAAAAATTGTTCATATTGATAATTTTCAGAAACCCGACGATCTCAAAATATTACAGCAACACGTTCAATTTTTCAATAAGAATATTGTTATCCTGTTGGAAGTAAACCAAATGTATGTATAATTATCTTTTTAAATCAGTGGTTCCCAAACATTTTTTCTCATAGATATTTTACTGCTTTCGGTCAAACCTCTTTATTATTATCATATTCCCAAAACTTGTTAAAGTGTGAAGATTAGCTTTAAAGACACAATTTTGCATCATGGCTGTGTTCCAACGCTAAATTCGGAGTGATATATGTAATTCGAAATATCTATAAATTATGTTGTGGTACAGTCTTTTAGAACTTAAGGTCTCCAATCTTAAAATATTTTCTGCCTACATTGTAGGTAAAGTCAATGCAACATTTTTGTTCTGTATTATCCAAACCAGAATCTTTTTTCTGTCCCGATTCTCTAATGGAGCTTTGGGGGACCTCCTGGATCACTTTGGGAAGTGTGTATAGTAATACACACAATGATAGCCTAGTAGCCTGAAATTCAAGGGCAGTATCAGGTCAGGGTCAGTAGTTTGAAGACTCAATCAGGCAATCACAAAACCAATATTACATACTTTAACAGTGATAATGTTTTCCTAAATATTATAGAAAAGACTCCATTGAAGTGATCTTTAAAAAAGTACCAATGTCTCAAAAAGTATGTCATTAACAACATTTTGTCTTTGAATAATTTTTAATCATACTTGCTTAGGCTATTTGATTGATTGATTGTTGGTAGTCTATTAGTGTCTCACTGCTGGGCACTGTCCCCTCTCGGAACGAGATAGGCCATAGTACACCACGCTGACCGAGTGTATATTGGAACTAGACCCACCATTGAGATTTTTTTGAGGATCTCAGGTGTCTAGGTTTTCACACAATGTCTTTCTTCTCCATTATAGCAAGTGAGAATTAATTTCGAATACGCATATAACTTTAAAAAAGGAGAAGTGCATGCCTGTGTTTGAACCCTGGCTATCGATTGACACATGTTTTATAACTGGTCAGCAAAACTTTATGTTTTCGAGCAGACAGACTTATAGGTATGTCAAGTCCCATACACAGATATTAAATGTCCTTTTTGAAGTAATTTATCCTATAACATAATGTTATCTTTTAATAGCATAATAGTCCGACGAAAATCGGTACAGCTGTATCTGATATGAGCCAAAACAAACAGACAGACATACAAAAATTTAAATAATTGTTTTTTGTTACAGGTACTTTTATATGCATTTAGTTTGAAAGCACTTATTTTAACATAAGAAACAGATAATTCAAGTATGTTATTTATTTTGTATATAGTAAATGAAAGTCTTTTGTTTTTAGATCAATGGAGAAAGTATGTGTTCTGATACATAATAACAGTAGTAATTCAATATCTTACTCCACTAAATATATGAATAGAGATGAAATCAGAAGATTTAACGACAGTCAGATTTTTGGAGAAACTGATGATTTACAAAGATTTAGCACATCTCAAACTTTGATAGCAGCTGTGATACCTTTGAAGGAATTTAAAAGTTCCGTTATCAGTAAAATTGAGTTTAATCTAGTTGTGTCCTACCAAAGAAATGGCAATGACTACTTGACACCATGTAAGGCTGTTTACGTATCAGCCTCTGACGTAATGAGAAAAAATTTTGACGTTTTCAATAGTAGTATTGGTGAGTATTTCAACTTTTTATGTAAGAAGCAGATTCAGATTTGATGCTCTGTCTGCAGGCACAGGAGCGTGCAGGGAATTTGGCTACGAGAAGTATAGGCCAACTCGTTAACGACGATTGAGTCTCTAAATGTATAAAACTCATGATAAGGGTGCTGAGGTTGATTATAGATGTCCATGGTTGGCAGTTGCTTCTTACCATCAAACAAGTGTGCTTGGCGAACAAGACTTTCATCACAAAAAGAAAGTATTCCATATCCTACCTGAGGTCTCTGGTGACACCCTTCAAATCAATGTTGCTGTTGTTATTAGGCTGATAAAAGTGTGACAGTGGTGCCTCCAGAGTTGAACTATAGGAACATTTCTACCATATACTTAACTTAGTAATGCTGTTTCAGATAACCTTTGGAAGACTTGCACAATTTTATCAAGCACTGAAAAAACGACACTGTGCTTCCAACAAATATCTTTAGATGATAAAATTATCGCTGAAAACCCTTTAAAAATGTTTATTGATTATTTACAATTTGCTCTGTTGTATGAGTTTGGAGCAACCAAAATAGCAGTTCATAAATTGTCACCTAATCATATACTGTATGGAGTGATGATCGTTTCCTATGACAATACAGGTGTCTTAATGAATCAATCCTCACATGAATTTAATTTTACAATTGATGTCTACACAAGGTATGTATCAACCTATCTACCCATTATGGGGTTTCTTGTCTCGCTTCTCCATAAACATTTTCCGACGCGGTGGTAGCTTGTTGATGTGCAAAAAGAGTTCTGCATGAATAAACTATTTTGACGAACCTGCTAGACTCATCTTTCAAAGGAAGGTTAGCTTTTATTTGTACAATTTTTTTGTTTCCTTCCATTATTTCTCCGTGTAAAATATTTTTACTATAATTGTCACTGATATTAGTATTATTCATTTTGAATATCTTATCTGAGGCAGTTGCTACTTATCGTCGGGTGACGTTGTATGCTCATTTGCTACTTCTGTAATATAATTATATACATATAAAATAGATTTACCATGTTTGTATTCATATTACAAATTATTTTTCAGGAGTCCATCTCAAGTACTGGCCTTAGTGCATTTCATTAATGATACTGTTCCTCATAACCTGATTGTGACTACTCCAAATATATCATTGACTCCTATATTAGAGATTGAAGATGAAGAGATGGAGGAATAGTTTGTAGATTTAATCCGGCCCCCATGGCAGAGTGATCTCCATATTGGACCAATACAATGTGGTTTCCTGGGTTGGGCTCCGGTTTAAAAGATTTCTAAATGATGAATTTTACGTATCCGTTCCGGGTCTGGGTGTTTTGGTTGCCTTTGGGTGTGGCCATAGCACTCATGATGACCTAGTGTAGAGCTAGGAGTGTAGAAGTCGTTGTCAAGAGACTTTTTGTGATTCCCTCTGAACAATTTTCAGAAACCCGACAAGCCCTTTGTAGTTCGACTCCTGCGGCACCACCGCCACATCTATTTCTGCCTAATAACAGCAGTGTTAAACGCTGCTGTTCTCTTGTTTGAAGGGTGTGGTAAGAGTGAGTGGATGGAGACTTACTTATCCAAGGTATTCCAACTTAGTCCTTAGACAATTCATACTTAGTCATTAGGGGTAGCAAAGCATCTGTGGTCGACCTCGGGTAGGATTCTGATCTGGGGTGGATTACAAATGTTCATGGGTTTTATGGTCCTAATGTTATAAAATAAAATAATAGTGTAGTAATGCCTTTATTTCTTTTGGATCAATTATACAATAATTAACATGTAAAGTAAAACTACACATTATTTACTTAAAAGTAAAATACAGGAATTAAGTATAATTATTATAAATAAGTAACTATAAGTACTTAAAATACTGGATGTAAAGAGATGCTTTTTATACATTTTTTATTAGATTTATTATGTTCTGTACCCTTCGTATGAGTTTTTTTACGTTTTATCGAGTTGGACTCGATATTTATCGAATTCGCCCATACATACATGCAACATAGGTGTATCATTTAGGAACTATATTATCATTCGATCGAGGTGTCGATTCGATTAATCGAATAATCGATTCATACTCAATGCTCATACTAAGGGTACTGCCCTTGGCTCCTTGTACATCCTTTACATTTAATACATTTACATTTAATAGTGTTAAAATTAACTTGATTTAATTTAAAAAAAATATGTTTTTATTACTTTTCGCCTTGAGTGTGGGATGTCATATATCATGTTGCATAACAAAATACTTACGTATAATATTTTCTTACCTCAATTTTATACATTGTTAGTTGTATTTTTATGTGCCATATTATATTATAAAAATATAGTGTAAAACACTTTCAAGTAGTCTTTTAATATAATATCTATTAACCTAATTAATTTAATAATGCAACTATATTAACATTAATTCGTTTTTACCTATTCTGTACCTGTATTGAAGAGTCTTAAAATACAATTAGTTATACCCGATTTCTCCTTTAGTATTCCTTAGCACCACTGAATCAGCTTGTATTGCAATAAATAAATAATAATTATCTTAAATAACCCACAACCATAAGTATTGTTCAACGTTGTTCACAAGCAATCAAAGGAATAAATTATAAAATAATTCTTAATTACTTTTCTTAATTATTTTAATAGCGAATGATTATGTCAACTCAATGTAATCCTAAAAATAGTTAACCGCGGTATCATATACCATAAAATATTTTTTATTAAAAGGTTTTTTTTATTAACACGCGGGTTTACGCCTGCATGTGTCTCAATTGAACGTGCGAATTAAATCAATGCAGTTTGTTAGACCCGCGTGTCAATGACATTACAAGGAACGAAACAGTAGAATACAAGTGGTAAGATGCAGACTAAATCCGTAAACGGATACACAACCGCGTGACAGGAAAAAGGCTATAAGACGAACCATTGACCTGTTAACTAAGTTTGGTCGGTCAGGTTAGAATGGTGTCACCCGGGTTTATACAAGAAAAAGTTGAAGTTATTATAATGTACACTTCGTTTTCAAGTAATTACTGACTATTATTATTGATTAAATATTAACGTAATAGGATTGCTTGCAACCAACATCAATGACAATTTATTATTTGCTCTGAAACTATACCGAGAGGGCATTCACAATTTTGACCAGTATACATAATTTTATTGTAATCTAGTACATTTAAAATTATAGTAAATATATGAATTAAATTCATGTAATAGCTGACCTGCACGGTTTCGAAGACTAAATAGTCGATACGCATGTTTTTTATAGTAGACCTCTTGAGTTTTCAGTGGTTTATTTGTTACACAACATAAGATACGTAAAAAAGATTACAGATAGCACGATAGGACTTTTATGCGGTGAGCATAGCTTTTTTTAAATAATTTTACCGATTTTTTGTAAGTATTCAGTTTGCATTGCTTACTTATAAAAATATCGTAGCTATTTTAAAATTATCCGAAATTAAAGTCTGTAATTTGCTAGCCAAAAACAAAAGTGGTCCTCTGGTTTAGTTTTATTTGGCCTGTGCTAAAGGGACTCTTACCGCGACGTACAACTATATTTTAATAAAATATGTAAACTGGTTATTAATTGAATAAGTTACACTTATTATTAGCCCTCTCTGGAGCATTAATGTCAGGTACTAGGAAGCTATATTTTGCCGCCTGACTCCTCTTTCATTTTTCTTATTAAATATTCCACCCTAACATATTTAACATCAATATAATTTATATATTCTATGCCATTAAAAACATAACAGTAATCCTATATTATTTTAAAAAATAACCTAAGTTTTCTCTGAAAACTATATCTTTATTTCTAAAAAATAAATATAACGATCACAACACAATTTTGTATTAAGATATTAATTATAATTATTACGTAGAAAAAAAATTGTTTTGGAATACAAGGATAATTCGGTACTTGATATCTTCTAAAAAAGTGAAATTTATTGTTTTAAATTGCTGAATTGGTTAGCTGTTTCGGTCACTAAAATGTTAACTTTGAATAATATCTGTACCCTTATTATGAGTTTTTTACGTTTAGCGGCTCGATCGTCGTAAACGAGTTGGCCCATACTTCTAGCAAAACCTTTAGTTCCGATACGTTCCGTAGCGGCGCCAATGTTACAATTACGGTTTTTGTCTATAAACATATGTTTCCTAATAATGAATACTACTGAAGGCAGGCGATCACCCTGTTTCATCCTCTGCCCTGGGGAACACCTGGCATTATGGAAGTGTTTTATATGAGTCTGATCGACGTCAGAAGGTAGAACTGTAACGTGTAGGACATTTTTTAAACTCTAGTAGGGATACCCTTATCTTTAGGTTTCAATTGATACTTTATTCTATAAAGTTATTGTTAAAAACTAAAATCAAGTACCCGAAAATATGCATAGAAAAGTCAGTTTAAAAATAATGTATTATCGTTAACAGTAAAATTAATATTATGTTTGATTAATACCTACTACGTATATTATACAAACTTTTAATAAGTATTAATTAATCTATTATTGCATTGCACTTCCGGCCTTAGTCTTATATCAACAATTTACATAAATCAAAAATCCGTGAAGAGATTTGGAATGTAAGTACTAGCTTAATATTTAACTTTATTTACTACTCTTCTATAAATATAGCTGTATACATTAAATTTATCTCTTAAATACATTTTATTGCACATATAGATTGCACTTAAGCTTAAAATTAACACTAATTATTCTCCGTAATATGTTTCATCTTTTTTCTAACTCTATTACTATCTCTTGTGCTACTAGCACTGTTTATACACTTTTCAACATTCGGATGTAATTTCCGAAAGCTGCCGAAGTAAACTGAATGTGTTTCTATACTCTCGGCACCAGATTCACTCCTAGCTTCGTTTTCGGTATCGTCACTTTCACTACAGCTAACTATTCTTGCTATAACCAACTTTTTTTGAAATTGTCTAGAACTCGTCGAGTCACTACTAAGATATCCTGAGTCTTCTATACTGGAAAACTTTTTTCGTTTTAGTTTAGACTTAGATCCGTCTATTTTTTGACCCTTAACGAACGTATTCGTGTTAATACTGTGTTCATTGGATTTGCCCGAAACGTTTCTTATAGATTTCCTGCAACTGGAATCTGTTTTATGGTTACTAAAGACATTGACAGTGTCTATATCTTCGTAAACCGATTCTCGTGATAGGACAGAAGCACTCATTGGACTGCAGGAAGATCCACAGGTTTCCCTTGATTTTCCAAGAATTTCATGATGTGTTGCCACTGTTCTCGGGCTGAGGCTCCTGCTACTCACGTTTTTTGGATGACTTTCTAGTCTGTCATCTTCCACTCTTCTCGGTGGATTAACGGGTTTTTCGTATATATCATTTGTAGGTGGAAGGGGTGGTAAGATATCTGGACGTGGTAAACTTTTGATTTGCTTAATAGTTGGTGGAGTGCACTGACGTTGCCTTTTTGAATGTCTTAATTCTAGGGTAAGAATTCGACCTTCTTCCGATGTCCAACTTGTGTCATTGTCCCACATAACATCCGCATTATCTTCCGTTAATTTGGATTCATTGAATGTATTTGGTGATAACTTTGGGTAGTTTTGTAAGTTTTTTTGGGATTGGTCATTCCTAAGACTGTTATATTTTCTTGCACAGTCGTCTTTATTATCAATCTTTTTGAATGTACCACTACTTCTAAGTTGAATACGCTGGTTATTTTGATTTCCATTGTTACTCAAATTCTTCAAAATATCTCTTCGGCTAAATTGTATACTTTCTATTATCTCTTTGTGTTTTGGATGCTTGCGATCTAATGTGTCTGGTTCAAAGCCATCCGATTCATGTATTTTTATATAGTTCTCTGGTGGATCTTTAACTTCAATTGTTAAACAACCAGGTTTTTCTTCATGGTCATTATTAACTCCAATGAGTTTCCTACTTCCCATAGAACATTCAGACCCACTCGGTGTTGTAGGAGTGCTACCAAAGTTATAATTATTATTTACGTACACTTCGCTCACTAAACTGTACTCAGTATTTGTATTACATTTACCATCCAGAGCAGTGTCATGTTTAGGAACATTTTTCTTTAGTTCTATCGTTTCGTAGTGATTTTGATCTGTACAAATATCTCTTTGCGGCGAAGGTGTATTACTATTACTGCTAGAATTTGTTTTGTATATTGCGTTTCTCATTGTTAGTTCCTCTTCTAAAGGTAAAGCATTGCTTAAACTAGGACTTGCTTGAGAAGAAGGTACATCTGGGTATTCTGATGGCGTTAACGTTCTCTTTTTATTAGAGCTTCTTTCCAAACTGTCTGTTTCGTATTCATTGCCGGATGGACTGTCTGAATTGGGTCTTAAGGAAGAATTGATATTTTTATTATTTAAAACCTTGTTGGGGAACCTTTCTTCATCCGAGCTACTAAGAGAATAGGACTTTGAAAAGCTGTCAAGGGTAATGGTATCGTTTACCATGTCAGGTAAAGGATTTTTATTACAAAGCACTTTACTTTTTCGCTTTGTTTTGCTCCCGTTATTACTTCGTAAACTTCCTGAGCGCTTATTTTTAAAACCAATTGGCCGAATGTCCTCGGCAGTACTCACAGTTTTGCAACAATTACTATGATTAAAACTTTGACAGTTAGAATTTTCGAAGTCTGGTAATGGTATGTTATAGTTACGTAACGGTGGCTCTGATCTAACTGATCGAGAAGATGATCGAATAGGTGCGTTCAAATTATCTGATAAATACGTTGAGTTAGAGGTAGAAAAACTGTTCTGTTTCCTTATTTTAGCATGATTTTCTGGTAGAGATAAGAGTGAGTTGGCTAGATTTTGTTGATTTGTATTGGGTAGGAAATCATTATGGAATAATTGTTGTTTTCCTATTGGAATTTTTTCAAGCCATTCACGTATACTGTTTTGTTTATCTCCTTTATTGCCTAGGCAATTTGAACATGCTTGTATATTGTATCTCACTGTATTTTGAACACCATTACTGCTATCTGACTGACAACCAGGACAACCAAGACAGTTTACTGTTCTTTTCCTGCTATTTTCTCTTTTAAGGCTTATTGCGCTACCACTCCTCTGACTGCCTAGTCCTTGGTAAATATCTATACTGGTGCCATTAGATTGATATGTTTCTTCTTCTGGTATTTGATTAAGAACTGGATGAAATCGTTTTGATGCCATCTTATGCTTGGCAATTGCAATTACTTCACGTATTTTCGATAAGAATTCTATCGCTGCAGCAGGAGGATCCTGTAAAATTAAAATAATTATTATTTTACAATCTTTAAATACAGGAAGTTCATTTCTAACAAAATAGGTACATACCGCCATTAAATGTGGTTCGAAATAAGCTGGATTGAAATAAAGTTTGCGTCTTGTAGTGCCTACTGGTCTGGCGATTTCTCGATCATCTGTTGTTTCCACAATAGACACGTGCTCGTCAGGAAGGCGTTCGATATTTGATTCATCTCGGTGATTTACTTCTAGGCTGTCGTTTTGATGTTTCAAATCTCCATTTCGTAGATGAACAATAGCTGAAGTAGTTTGGCTCTATAAAAATAAAGGCATATATTAATGTATACGTGTGCTGAACGCGATTCTTTTAATCGAATTTGAGAAATATTGGTATTGAGAACTAACATGGAAAAAGTTTTCTTCGCTACGCGCGCTACTATCGGCGAAATCTTCTGAATCTGACATATTACTTCCAGAATCACTTGGAAAACTTGTTTTGCTTTCATGAAATTGTCGTCCTACAGTCAATAGTGGATTTTTCTTGATGACACCGTCATCTTGACCGATCGAAGGCAGGGATTGAACCCGTTCATTATTTATTCGTATAATATCGCGTTCCGTTATCGTTGTACCGTCTTTTTTCTTAATTTTCTTTATTCGTCTCACAGTTCCTTCCTCAGAAGCCATTCTTCTGCGTTTGCGGATATGCAAGTAGAGAAAGACTGAGGCAACGTAGATCAAACCCAAAAGTAAGGAACTAATTCCTATAGCGATGTATTCTGTTATAGTTAATCCCGACGTGTTAGAAGCGTCTGAAGTTTGGGCGTTTGGTGCAAATTGAACTTCAGTGATATCTGGAATTACAAGAAAACGCAAAAATAAGTACGTATTTTTTATATAATGAAAGGAGCAGAAGTGGCCAATTGTTATCATCAACGCTGTATCTAAAACTATTATCACGTTAAGCAAGTTTAAATAAGACACAAATCTTCGTACACGTATCTGGACTCTGAACGTGGAATGCAGAACTCAGTTTTATCACATTAAATACAATACGATTTAGTTCTTTATAAGTCTTAAGTCAACTTACTATTGGCATGTTTAGGTGTTCCTTGTACTCTAAAAGCCACGCATGGCGTAAACACTCCCCGTAGGTCCAAGGGAGAGGAAGGGATTGCGGCGACATCGCGGCAGAGTAATCTGACTACCATGACTCTCCCTGACATTCTCGTACGGACATCGTCTTCGCCGCTCCACTGCAATTTAAAATTACATAGTATTTTAACTACTTAATAATCATTATTATAAGCCAGTGTTGATGTTGATGAACATGGACATTTCTGAAGGCGTGTTGCTAAGCTCAATAATCGGTGCCTGACTGGCCTGACCACAAAGGATTTAATAACTTTTAATGCTAAAAGAAAACACTTATCAGGCGTTTTTTTACCTGAAGAAAAGTCCTGCCTTCGTCGCGAAAAAGGCTGAATGGCACATCTGCGTCCAGTGTGTTGCGGAGGTCCAAAAAACCCTTTCGTGTGAGGAACTGGGCTCCTGACACTGCGCAAATTGGGGTCTTGACATCTGTGAAATCATGATCATTGTAATACTAAAAAACATAACACAAGAGGTTTGTCGGGCCGTGCCTATTGAACATGACAATTCATTTTATCGGCAAAAATATAATCATGTAAACAGGTCACAGGTTTTACGGTTTAAGCGCATATCTAGTTTAGTACTGACTTAAATAAAACCTCTAAAACGCTTGTAATGTTATGTGTACTTACTTTGAAAGGTGATTTCTCTGGACGGATGAATGATTTGTCCCTTGAGCGGCAAGTACACAAAGGGGATCCTCTGCACGCCAACACCAGTACCAAAAGTGGCTAAGGAGCATTCTGTAAAGACATTTAAATCCCAATATTTATATATTTGTCAACTTTGCTACGCCACTAAAAATATTTTACGATTTGACACCTTTGGGTTTCAAAAACGTCTCATTTGTAAGGGAATTAAGCTTGCCGTCACATGATTTGTACAATACTTCAGGCTTTCGAGAATTCACTACGAATATTATTAACGGTTTTGAATGTTTTCTTCCAAATTGCCGCTAAATGCGGTAATTGATGTGATTTTGTGAAATTTGCGACCCATTCATTTGAAGATTTGGAAAAAATGATACCTAATAGTGAGCCCGGTATTTTTGATACGAACAATATAAAATAACGTTCACAAAGGTTCTAGAACTCTCCGAACTTAAATTAATATGATTAATGCAGAAATATTAGTTGGTATGAAGATACCAATATATCCAATATCCAATAGGTATATATCCAATTTTTGCTTACGAAAGATCGAAATTTGACAATTAGATACGCATAAATTGGTGGAGAGATCATCAGCCAGTCAAACATCTAAATTACGAATTTACGTTCCTGTTCTGGGTCTGGGTATCTGTGTATTTGTCTTTGAGTCTTCAAGAGAATATATTTGATGATTGATTGATTTTAAGTAGCTATATTTTATGATCAGCATAGTTTGCTGAACATTGTAAGAAGCGAATGGTACTTAAACGCTCGAAATATTTCAAATTTTTACGACTTTACGTTCCGTGTTAATTTATTTAATGTTAATTTTATCACAGGAATGTGCTAAAACTAACAGTACAGATATTAAATTGTATTGGCCGATGACACTGCTACTTTACCTTACCTTACTTATTGGTTAATGGAATTAACATAGTAAAACTGATATGAAGACATTTCAATTACTTCCTAACGTATCGAAGGTTATACAAATTAAAAAACGTTTATATAGAATAAACAGAAAAGTTTGTGACAATCACGGATTCCAGATATGATTAGATTACTTTGGGGATTACCGCCCATTATTAATATCAATGTATCCAATGTTTAGCGTACCAAGACATTTAATCATTTCTGCATACTAAACGTCAAATTGCGATCTTTGGCAGACATCATTTGGATAAATGACATAGATTAGTGCTGGTAGTAACTGGTCTAGTAGTTAAGTAGTAGTAAGCTTGTTTTATATGGAGGGCGACATGACTCGCATCTCATACTATTTGAGTTTTACTTCTAGAGATCGCTACATGACACAGACATAGCTTAGTTTTCTTTTATACATTGGAGTAGCAAACGATCATGCAGTCCACTTGATGGTAAGTGGCAACTGCTGCCCATGTACATTTGTGATCCACCCCAGATAAGACTAGAATGCCAACTGAAGTCGACCACAGATGCATTGCTACCCCTGAGGACTAAGTTGGAATGCCTCGTTAAGTTTATCTCCCTTCCATATCCTTCAAACCAGAACACAGCTGTGCTTAACACTGCTGTCATTATGCAGAAATAAGTGTGGCGGTGGTGCCGCCGGAGTCGAACTACAAAGGGTTCTACTACCTGTACTACAAAGGGTTCTACCACCTTTAAAGTTTAATTTAGTTGAAGTTAACTTCGTAGCTTAGGTCTTGGCTACTTCTTCCGCTAGACATATACTAGTCTAGCGGAAGGACATCCCAACGTTGGTAAGGAATTCGAATCACAAATTACCTGGCAAGTCGTCTACGCAAAGCTCCCGATCTTCTCTAAACAGGGGTGCCCGTTGAGGACATGAGCACGAGCACCCGTCAATCTCGATCGCACTCGCGCCAGCGCCGTGCTCAGCGCACTGTGCTGCTCCGCACTTCTCACCTGATAAAAGTAGAGAATATATTAAAAAGCTTTTAAATCGTTACTTGTTTTCTTTTCGGACAATCCGCCATATTGGATTAGTCATGACGTCACAAATCTAACCTAAGTTTCATTTCATTCATTGGAACTTGGCTTCATGTTTGTATGCTACTTCTATTAGGTATATTAAAGACGTAGGATTTTTTTAAAATAAAAATATATATACAGCAAACGAGTATTCTTTTTGTTTTTTTTTTTTATATGATGGAGTAGCAAACGAGCATCTGATGGTAAGTGGCAACTGCCGCCCATGGACATTTGTGATCCACATCAGATAAGACCAGAATCCCAACTGAAGTCGACCACAGATGCGTTGCTACCCCTGAGGACTAAGTTGGAATGCCTCG
>DWRA01002701.1:0-13424 GCA_018250295.1 Spathilepia clonius
ATACCTATTAAAAAGGCCTAGACCTAAGAGCATCAGCTACAAATACTTATTATTCTTGGTGTCATCCTCACTTCCAAATATCATTATATTACATTTGTAGATAAAATGTTTATTGAATTGCTCACACACTAGTTTAATACAATTAATTTTAAAGTTCGTGAATAAAATGCATATTGATGAAAGAAAAAACAGGCAGACCAAAACTAATTACAGTAACCACGGCATACTAAACCTAACCCCTAATACCAAACTTGACAGTTACTTTACGCAAAAGCGAATTATTATTAACAATACTATTGTGCGAAATATAACAAAAATATGATACCACTATACACCAATATCATTTTCATCATCATCATCATTTACTAAAACCACTCTATATAGATTATGCATGTAGTTTGTACTGTATTGCAAATAAAGAGTGGCAATTGTTACGGAACAACAATGAAACCAAAAACTTATTATAATATTTAATTTGATAAGGGGTTGCTGTTTAAAAGTCAGGCTGTTATCGTTACTATTATTGCAGCATACAAGTCTCTACTTTCAATACCATAAAGGAATATAAAATAATTATGTTTATGTGCATATGAGACATGCAAAAATTTTTTACATCTTGTTTTAGTGTGTTTTGTTTTAGTATTTTTATATAATTTGCAAGTTTTTCCTGCACCATGCTTATTCTAATTATTTGTACCTTTCATTAGATCAACTACCCACTTTATTATTATTTAGTCATCTCACATTTTGTCTCTTTTTCCTCAATTCCATGTCTAATTATCAGAACAATGAGTAGTTGCTTTACATTATGTGTCTGTAAATCTGATGTGTTACACTTAGATAGCAATATTTTTAAAATGGTAAGAGCAATACAGGTAGTTTAGGTAATATTTACATATTAGTCTAATTTTTCTTTGTACAATTGGTACAGCAGAAGTTATATAAACAAATTGTCTGTGCGCAATTGCATTGCCAATGTTAAAGTATTTGAATTGATTTCAATACAATTCATGTGGCGATAACATCTTTATAACACCTAGTCAATGGATCTAAAAATGTTGTAATATGGCAAAGGTGTGCTGTGCTAGTCCAATATTTTACTAAACGTCATGACATGCATTAAAACTGCACAATGTAGACGTTATCATTAGGTAATATGTATAATAAATTAATTTGTGATATTCTAAAATTAAATTAGTGAATTATACAATAATTGTGTTTCATTTCATTTTTATATTACGTACCAAATATTAGGAAAAGTTACACCTTCAAATAAAATTAATTGATATTAAGTAGTGTCTACGCTCCAGCGGACTGGGCCATAGACGCTGGGACCGCCAGCCTCGATTGCTTTTATTTATCTAGAATCTATGCCCTGGCTTTACTGTTGAATTTTAAACGCCGAAAGAGGTCCGTTTTTCTGCACAACATAAAATTGAAGATTCGGTGCTAACGAAGGAACCGATGTTTTAAAGAGAAAACATCCCCAACAAGTAGTCATTAACATCTGAAGAATATTCTTGAAGTGATGTGGTGTTAGGAATTAAATGTAAACATTTATCTATCTGACTTTCTGCTATTCATATATTTACTTTTTAATTTAAATTTGTTCTTTGGTAGAGTTGATGAACCAGATATTAAACGATTACTTCAAAGATTATATTAAGAGTGAGATGTATAAATATTAGAAGTTTAGTAGATAGTTTTCAGTTTGGAAACACAAATACACACATTTTACAGACATGAACAGAACTCTAGAACGTGATAGTAACAGGATCTTTCAACCGGGGACTGGCCACCCACTTCTTACGTGAACCGATTGTTGCATTTCGGTGGAAGGGTATCGATGCTAGTCGAGGAACAAACGAGGCGACATTTCTAGTCATCTGTAGAAGCAACGCGTCTACGATCGATTCAAGGTGGACCCCTTCTCCTTGCACATGGATCGGTCACGGGGGACCCCGTCCTGCACCACGTCCGGTCAAGTCTGGTCCGCAGTGTGTGTGCGGTACGTGCCTGTGCCGCGCGCGCTGCCGCCGCAGCCAGTGGCGCACGCCGCACACGGCGCGCTGCGCCTGCGAGCACAGCGCCGCGCCGCGCGCGCGCGCCTCGCGCAGCTGCTCCTGCAGATCCGCCGCCACCGCGCTCACCTCCCTGCCGTCCACGTCATCACTAGGCTCGTTATCGCTTTCAATGTAGGAATGCTCCGCCGCGAGTGGTACGTGCATTAAAACATTGAACTTAGCGATTAGACGCGCAAGGAATATCTCACGTGTAATGTTGTTCGACGTGACGGCTGTGCTCCCTGGTGCGCTGCAGCTCCTCGCCGAGATTGCGCAGGCGCATGCGGCTGTCGGCCAGCTGCCGCCGCCACTGACCCACCTGCGACGACAGCTCCGATACCTCCGCTCGGACCTTACCGTTCTCGAAAACAAAAAAAAACATAAAACTCATCTATCCAGCGTTAATTGAATACGACATTACATATTTAATACTACAGTACACAAGTATTATACTCTTTGACCTTGTGTAGAAGCCCTTCTATGTCAGAAGACTCAACTGTCTACAATAATAATACAGTATTGGAGTATCCAGAAACTGTGAACATGTAAATAAAATTGAAAGCTATAATATAATTTTACCAAGATCTTTACCTTACAATGCATTATACACGTACTCCTGTTACTTAAAATTTTATTACACAAGTCAATAATTAGACTACACTCACTATTTTAAAGATAAATTTGAATGAATTTCGTCAAGTCCTCATCTTTAAAAATACCGGGGTCGAAACTAGCGAAGTTTGCAAATCTGCACACTAAGTGGTATGTTATATTAAGTTTTGATTTATTTACCTCCTTAGTGACGTTTTCCGCTTTACTGAGCTCCACTTTCAACTGGGTCACCACCGATGCGTGCTCTTCGCACTGTTTCTGGGTTCTTATCAATTCTTCTGACCGATCTTGAAGCAGAACTAAAACATTCAATGTACGCCATAATTTTTTCCCATTTTTTACGTTTAACATATATGTGTTTACAAGACAAAAATACACATCGCCCACCTTGAAGCTGTTGTATTTGATGATTGAGGGAATTGCAGTTACTTCTCTGCGCTATTGAGACTTCTTCTAAGTCAGCTAACTGTTGCTTCAAACTATCTATCTGTAAACAATTACGAAAATGTAAATACACGTCATTCTAACATCTTCTTTTAACATATCCAAGCACCTTGACTACGGCGTAACTTTTCCTTGTTATGGACCTCTAAGGGGCTAATGAACAACTAATTGACCTATCGTTATCTATGATAAACATGTTAAAATTAAACCTATCATTTACCTCTCGGTCCTTCACATCAATCTGGCCCTGGTATTGCTGCTCGAGGTTCTCTTTGTCCTCCAAAACCGACTCCAGATCTGTCACCCTTTGCCGGAGCTCGCTCAGTTGTACCTACATAATAGGTTTTTTAAAAAGAAATAGTTTATAAGCAAACACGTTTTCATAAAACCATTATGAATTATACAATAAAGAAAGTATCTAGTTAACAATGTGGGTAGAAATAGTAACTATTATTTATGATGATACCCACCTATAATTTTTTATTTATAAAAAGAATAGTTTGTAGGATCAAACTTTAAACTATTTTTATCATTAGTCTCAATTTAATTAATATGAACAAAAACGCTAATCATACTTCCAATGTGTCGTTCATTTTCTTCAGTGTCATGTTTTCGTCTTCCAATCCGCAAGTGCAGTCATCCTGCAACATAATTATGTATTTTTAATAAAATAAAGAAAGTAATGGTAAGTATCTCCTTAATGGAATATTGTTGAATATATATTTTTTTATTTGATGGAGTAGCAAACGAGCATGTAGTCCACTTGATGGTAGATGGCAACTGCCGCCCATGGACATTTGTAATCAACCCCAGATAAGACTAGAATCCTACCTTAGGTCGACCACAGATGCGTTGCTACACCTGAGGACTAAGTTAGAATACCTCGGATAAGTAAATCTCCCTTACCACATCCTTCAAGACACACCCAGAAGACAACAAAAACGCTTAACACTGCTATTAGGTAGAAATCGATGTGGCGGTGGTGGCGCCGGAGTCTAACCACAATGGATTTTACCACCTTTATTTATATTATCGGAACTGTTGCTTGTGGTACCATATAACACTTAAGTATACGTATACTTTTACTAAATTCAATGAGTGCTTAATAAATATCCTTTACGCGCACGTCCCTTAAAATTGAGCTATTTTCATAACACTTACAGTACGATGCGGTTTCGATATGCATAAATATTGCTTTCGGGCTATATTATTTCGGAAACTATTTGGCTAAACGTACCTATACAGGGTGTTGCAAATGGTAGTCAAATTGACAATTGGTATTGCCATATTTGCGTCGGGTTTAAAAAGGAAGCTTATGAAACGAACGACAATTGTCATTCAACTGTTAGTATCTATTGCACTAGACATGCTCCAAGCAATCGTACACAGCATTCAAGTGCAGTTACAAGCAGGCCGTACTTGCAGCACGTGTTGCAGGCGCAGCAGCTGCCCCGCGATGTGTCGCAGCTCGGCCGCCACGTCGGCCGCCGCGTCCGCGCCGCGCTCCCACACGCCCTGCCCCGATATCGTCCAGTTCAATAAAAATACATTCGTCCTTCAATTATTTATTTCATTATTTTTAAGTTACATAAAAAAAACAGTAGTTAGTCCGAACAATCAATAATATTTGACGTGACGAGGGTTAAGTTCACAATTATTTGTTCCTGACGGGAAAAATCCATCCGTACTATGTACATTAAAGAAAACAATCAGAGCTAATTTGTCACTATGAACACAATCATTCAGGAACTTAGGATATGTATTTAGTGTTAATCTAACTTAATTATAACATGCATTTATTCACTATAACACTTACAACAACAGGCCAGTAACATGAAACAAACAAGGCAAAAGAAGAAAAGTACATATTAAAGAAGCAAATAAAAATGAATTTGGAAAACAATAATTATATTCATAATTGTATTCGAAAAAATAACATGACAATTTTAATATAATCTTCAAGAATAGTTACATTTTTTATAGTAAAATGTGAAATATCTCTGTCGCTTAAGTTGGATGTAACTTTAACCAAAACAAATAACGACATGACTCGCAACGCATCACCGTTCACTTGAACTTTTTTAAAGCAAATTCAATATAGGTAGAAAAGTGCTATTGTTTGTGTTAAATTTGATTTTATTGCTAAATAATTTTAATTTTGGAAATAGCATGCTTATAACTTGCATTATAAATGAAAATTTCAAAGTCAGTAATTTTGCCTATTGTATAATTTTGGTTTCGCAACCAGAATTTACCTAATTAAGTAGGTACCTACTTGAGTGTATAATACCGCTAATGTGAATGGATATCAAGTATGAAATGTATGTCAAACATGTATGAAAAAATTTAAAACAACATTTCTAGGACTAACAAAGGTTGTAGTTAAGTATTTCTTATTTCAATATTACAGCTGTATTAGTACCTATTAGTGCACATGCACACAACATAGTCAATACACCGTTAATCAGCGCGAACGCAATACCGAGTCGTCATTGGAGCTGTTTAGGAAGTTCGATATCTCCGACTTCAAGTTGTCCACTTCCAGAGCTATATCCTGAAATTACGAATTTATTAAAAAAACTTGCAATGTATATGTGTGATGCATTTATAATATAATATTCGACAAGTAAAGTACGAAAATTTTTAAAAGGCAAATGCTAAAACAACATCCAATCAAGGGGATGATCAACATCCAAAGCACGCACCTCTGAACAATGATCTGATTTCCAAGTAACGTGTTATTAATAAAAAAATAATTATCATTTTCTATTGCTGGAGAAAAAACATCGCAAGTAAATGTACCTGTCTGCGCGGCGGCGCGCGGCGCGGCCGGCCGCCCTCCAGGTAGGACGCGCGAAGCCTCTCTATCACTTCCTCTTGCTTTGCCGTCTGCAACACAGACACTTTCCGTTACAGCGGTCATGAAACCGTCGCTAGTCCCTACATACAGGAAGCCCGAATAATCAGGGGCAGACGATGAATTTGCCGACAGCCTAAATAAATTTGTGGTCGAAAAAAAATTCGTCTACGAAATGCGTATCTGCGTAATTTGGCAAGGATTAAAATCATCTGTCAAGGGCCATATATTCTTAAAGGTACTCCGATTAAAATTTCTCCCGCCCCGTAAACGATTTGCCCGAGGGCGTAAATTGACTTTCAAAACTATTCCTATACAAAAACAGTAAAAGTAACATAATTCAAAAAAGCTTACTGTGCCGTAAAATTAATACTTCTACAAAAATATCAAATAAAGCGTGCTTACCTCGTAGAAACACTCTCTATACAACTCTTCGATAATGGAAAGATTGTCCTGAAGCGTGCTCACCATCTTGTAATCCATGTCCTAAAATAACACGCCCACCGTCCAGACTAATGTTAAAATATACTCCTAATAAACTCCACGGCGATAAAAATGACAACAATAACGTTGCTGCGTTGTGATAACGTTGAAGAAATTTAGATCCAGACGATATTCAAGTTTCATTAATATTACCTCACCTGCGTTTGCGTTGTAAAAGCCGTTGTTTCGACGCAACACCCGTCAGCTGAAGTCCTTGTAATATGGTACTGGAGACAAAGTATTTCTTGTAATTACTAAGCAATAAGTAGATATGTACGTCATTATTTTCTTATAAGGTTAAAATAAAAAGTTATCGTGAAGTACGGTGACATTGTGTTTATATTTAACTTCTAGTTTTGCCATTCTACTCTGTATTGTAATCTATTTCGGACGCACGTAATAGATCCTTTTTTAAAAGTAGATGTCTATAAAAGGATAGAAAGCCACCGTTGCAACTTTTAGTAATATGTACCTACATCGAGGATGTACGCTAAAGTCTGTCAATGCAGATTAAGTATAGAAAGTATTGACTTTATCCTCAGATCTTGAGCACCTTTTCACATATTCTTTCTTTTTGAAGTCATACCTACTTCTTTTGACGAGTTTGAGGTAAACAACAAGAATAAGGTGTTTTTTGTCTCCTACTCTAAGATGCCCTGGAAGATACGGCTTTGCCAACGTTTCCAACTAGGTTCTATTGATATTACCACGTATAGTGATGGAAAAAAATATATACGCGACGAATAGGTAACGATAACACTAACCGGGTCGGTCTGGTCGGCGCGGTGGCTGCAGGCCGGCCGGCGCGCCGACAGCGCCGCGATGCGCGCTTCGGCCAGCGCCAGGCTTTCCGCTTGGACACGGACTGTTTCCTCCTTGTTTTTAAGCTGTCAACATTTTATGATATGATACGTGCCAGAACGAGGCACTCAACCAACATTTTATTTTCTCTTTTTAGGTGTCTCTTTCATTTTTCAACTATTGAAAACGTATTCAGTAAAAAATTGCAAAGGTGTCACTTGCAGTTGTCGAAGAAAATAGGTATGTAAGCTTAGATTTTCTATTAAATCACACACCTAAATCTTACAAAACTAATCTGCAGGTACCTAAATATGCATCAGGGATGTAAAGAGTTCGGATTAAAAGACCAGCAAGGTACAGTTGGCCTTGCTACCCACTATATAAAGATCTAAATTGAACAAATCATACATAGCTGTCAAAGAAACCATTGACCGATGTCTAAAAATATGAATAGGCGCACGCCCCTTTCAGTAACCGCACTACACGACTGACTGACATAATTTAACTTAACAACAACTTTAATTAGGTTGAACACTATATGTATTGTATTCTTCTAAAACATACCATTTTAAATGTACCCAAGAAAGAAAATAAGCATCTCTTTGTATCTAACATCTAAATAACTGCTTTTTACAGAATACATATGCAAGTATATAAGATACCCGCTATTTACAAAGCACTTTCACTGACAGATGGGCGATGTTATCAGGAGTAACATAGTGATATTTTATTTTGGAAAAGTTTTAGGGCTCCTGCGCAATAATATTAATTCGGAACCGAATAGGTTATTTAACTATACCTTTTTAACTTTTAATACCTTTTACTTTGCAAAACTTATGCGTTAATATATTCGTTTCGAAGGTTTATTAAATATAAATTTTTGGAAGGCGACTCCGCCCAAAAAATCTAGTTCAGCCAATGTGTCTAGAGAACGCAATGAAAACCCCCGTCTGGAAAGAATTATGGTGATTAAAATGCAGCAGGTAGTGCCAACATACCACTTCCAAGGTGGCTATCAGCTTGTTCTCTAAACAGCGGGACCGCGAGTCGCTCCCGGCACTCCCGACTTCACTCGGGGCCTCTAAGCTCTCCTGCAAAATACCTTATTTTTATATATTTTTATTATACGATATTTAAAAAAATGGAGACTATCAAGACTCCTTCATAATTAGTCAGAACAACCTCACTGAACACTCTAAACGAACACCAAGAACTCTGGTACAGGACCCTCTACACGAGCCCCTCTCACGCTTAATGATTTTTTATAATCTATATCTGACAAACCCGCCCGTGTCATTATTTGCCGAGATTTTTGTTTTTCGTCACATCCGGCAAACGTGTACAAATATAGCTCTGTTGTATCGCGACTCTGTGATGTAGACCGGGATCATCACACGAGACAGGAAGGTGCTTAAAACTGTCAAAGGGAGACAGAAATAGGTACCAGTAGTTAACGAACTCTATCTTAATTACTATGACAAAACCTTTCTAATGCCACTTAAAGAGTAAAAATTGGTTACAGCGGCAGTGATTCCGCCAAAACATACTTAATAAAGATTTACTTTAAATGTAAAATATTTTCATTCCTAACCTGTAATTTACTAATCGATATTGAAAATAAGTAATGGAAAGTAATAAATACAAGTAATACAAAAAAATTAAACATTACAACCACACATCAGTTTTCATAACAAATTTAGAGCTTGTCATTATAAAGTAGGTATACTATTATGTTTTCTGCTAAAAGTTCTGCAAGCATATTTGATGAAATAATTCTTATAAAATTTAAATGTAATTAAAATTAACGAAAATGAGTTTTACAAACTTACAAATTGAAGGACATTGCCACAACAACCTCAATTAATAAATTTTACGAAAAGATTAAAATGTGTCCCCGTGAAAACTTACTTTAGTAAAATCGCTGGTATCCGAGTCGCCATAAACCAAGAGCCCATTGAACATCATCGTGGTACACACAAAACGCTCACTATAATATATATTATAACATATAGTCACACAGAGATCCACGTCCCACTGCTGGACTCGTTTCGTTCCTACAACTATAGGAATCTGCTAACTTTATTCTGATTGTTGTCTATAGACGTTCACTTTATATGAAGCACGTTCCAAAATTTAAAATTGTCAATTAAACAGGTAGGTACGTATTAACACAAATTTTAAAAATTTAACAATCCCTTGAATTTACTTATCAACTTACGTATTGAACAACTGCTCTGTTCGATGGGATATATAAAAGTAACTGCAACCCAAAACCGAAAATGTTTAACCTACATTAAACATTTACACATTTAATAATAGATAAAACGAATGTTTTCATTGAAAACAATTAATAAACAGTGTGTATATAAGTACAAATATTTTTGCCCAATATATGTTACCCTAGTAATTAATGAAGAAGAATTGTTTTGACTGTTTTCAGTCGAATAATTGGAACTCGTTTACAATGTTTACAGGAATCGCCCACATCCTAACCTGACCTGATTAAAATCAGGCATAACAAATTATGTACAGAAAAGTAGAAAAACATTTTAAATTCTACTTTTTTACTTTTGTTTCTTTGAGAAAACGTTTACTACATATTGAATCATTTATTGTCCCTACGTATAGCAAATATAGCAAATCTTTAAATTTCCTTGTTTAACTAAGCACACAAATAAATAGTAGAAATAAGTATTACGTAAATATTTACAAACATTCATTCACAGACAAGTAACTAAAACACTAAACGCACATTTTATCGTAAACATATACAGTAAAAAAGATTTTGTTTACATCGAGTAAACATGAAAAAAATCACTTGACACAATTGGCAGTTGGCAAACACGTCCATACACTTTCCGTACACTTTGTTTACAAGTGTCCCGTACATCAAACACTACGCGAGTGGTCCGTGCACTACTGCACTGGAATATATTTAGACTTTTGGAGCAACGCGACGGGAATAGACATTTTGAAAGAGTGGCGGAAGCGCCGCCGTCCCAATTGGACCTTTTTTCTCCTGTAAACCCTCAACCTGGGCGGTTATACGGCGGGATACAAATACATCGTAACTCATCGAGGAGTTAGATAACGAATACAGCTCTTGAGCCCAGTCAGACACTTTGAAGTGTATACATTTTAGAATAATAATAAATAGAGTATTAACGTGGTACATCTCGGTGTGGTATTGGTTACTAGTTTGAAGTCATCTTATTACTAAGACATCTAAATGATAGGTACATAGATTTCTTATTTGAATGTAGGTATGTATTTGAGTATGTCTGTAACATATGAGTCAAGACACAATAAATATTAGTTTGAACAAAATGTATCTTCATTTATTGCTACAGGTTTTATTTTTATATAACCTTCTTAATAAAATACCGCTACATTCCCCTCCGAGTGAAAGGGGTTTAAGCCATAGTTCATCGCGTTAACCCAGTGCGAATTAATAGACTTGACGTGCCTATGTAAAGTTTTTTTAAAAAGATCTCTTCATGGCGTTTTCTTTTAGTCGCTATATCCTTCACGGTTATAGCAAGTGATGATAAACTTCTTTATCAGTGTCAAATCAATTGATTCGAACCTCGGACCTCGGCTATCATTACATTATCGGCTATGTGAGTGATGAGTAACACGATAAAACTTTGTAATAAATATTTAATATTAAATAGTTTCTTACAACACATCTTACGTTGATGTTCAAAATCATCCTATGGGATGTGTCGTCAAAACATTTCATCACGCCGCGACATTAACACCCAGTACAAATAAATAAACGAGGAAATCGATGTTTTATTTCATTTTTCATTTAAATATCATCTTTAAATTATTGTTTCTATCGTTAAACATTAATCTTAATATTTACATAATTACTATGCATCAAATTGAAATATAATATTAATTATAGACTACTTAAATTATATTGAAAAATAACTATTTTAGTAAGTTATGTTTACTGTATATTATTAAGCCCAAAAATAAAAATAATTATTTTTGTAAGCAAAAGTCGTGTTATTCATATGGCAAGAATTCTATTTCGTGAACGTCATAAAAAGAGTTTAAAATAATTCTCATTGCAATCGTTGCAAAATATATATCCACTTTTCGACTTGTATGTACGACAGGTAGGACATTGGCCGGTCGAGTTAGAGCCCGTCATGTCATACATTTCGTTACCGCGCGCCCCGCCCGCCGTTGCGCGGCGGCCAACTGTTTGATCTGAACGTGACTAACTTGACGTCACCGTGACTAATACAATTCATTTACCAAACGAACGATTAACTTTACTATTCATAGTGCGAATTAAGAATTTCATTTTATTTTATTTTGGGAAACATGCAATATTCGATACAATAAGTTCCACGTAGTAATAACAAAAGTAACCAAATTTACTAAATTAAGTAAGTACCTATTTTTGATTTGTTTTTTACTTTGTTATAGGGCTACTCACATTTCCAGTAGTATTGCACCCTTGGGATCGGCACTCTGGTTTCACTTCTCTGCAAAAAGCAAAATATGTAGGTACAGATTATACATAATAATGAAAAAATAAGAAAGTGAATTAAAAATAAACAAAATATGTAAGGCCACAAATCTTTTAGGATACTGCGATAGCATATCCTCATGGTCAGATCAAGTGAAGAAAATACTTATAAACCGAAGAAACCGAGCTTCAGATAGGACGCTAGCTACTTAAAGCTAGTAGTAACCGAATGATTATATCATACCAAACGAACCTGCCCAATTAATGGAAAATGGATTTCAAAAGATAAATATATCTATAAGCATACGTACAACTGTGCGTCAATAGTATGTCCCTCACGTGAAACATGGTCCTGCTCCAAACGGAACCGGGGCGACCGAACAGACCTGTCACGTTTCGAAGATCCAACCTTCGGAGAATCTTTTGATCTGTCCGAAATTATTATGGGAGGCGAGGGCGACTGGAAATTAATGACTATTTATTTAAAGATTTACAGATCTAGACGGATTTTTTTCATGATTTTACAGACAAAAGCACAACTCACAAGGTATACTTAGGAGCCTCTGGAACCTTTCGAATACCTGTGCCTAACAGTTGATAGTTTTATTCATCACGATTAAGAATTCTATGCTCGAAAACAAATTGAAATGAATTCTAGAGCAATCGTTAAACTTACACGATCAATAATAGAAACATCACTGCTGTTATCTAAATTGACTTCATATAATTCATGACTTGCATTCGGAGTTGAAGTGAGCAATGGGTCCTGAAAATTGAAAGTATGTATCCCATCACACGTTTTAATCTCAATAACTCAGCATCCATAAATATTTCCACGATTTTTCTTCAAAAGATGCGAGAAAAAGAAAGAGATTATTAAATAGGAAGACTGCAGTAAGATTTCGTACGTGTGTCTCCATAATGTTCTTCGAACAGCGCAACTTAATATAATGGCATCCTGCTTTGGTCCAAACCATAAGTTTGTGTAAATAAATTTAATATCATTTCAATATATTATGTTTGTTGATTTATTATATTAATACTCACCTTTGTACAAACACTTCATTAAGGACTGGTACATTAAAAATATATAGACAGTCGTATAACATAAAATATTTATTACAACATATGAGAAAAAAATTATTAAAATTAACACAAAACTTCAGCTCTCGCGCTGAAAGAGATATATTTTAATCTCTTTATCTAAAACAGAAAGGTTTAATTAAGTTTCTCAAATACATCACTTAATTCTGGACGCAACATATGACAATACATTTTAGACACGACATGGAACTATAGTCTACAACAAACTTGTTTCAATCCGGACGCATAAATAAGCATCGAAATGACGTTGTTTCGGGCACAACTTAAAACTTTACTGGAGTTGTGTTATTCTGAATGCAATATAGACATTAATGGAGGTCATCGTAGACGCAAGATAAAACTGAAAATTAGTAGAGGACTACTCAGCTCTGGAGGAGGCCTCGTCCCCGCTGGCCGCGCTGGCCGCGCTGGCGCCGGCGGCGGGGTGCGCGCGGCGCGGCTGCTGGCGCACGCACGGCGCCCAGTCGCGGCTCACGTCGCCCGCTGACGCGTGTCGTGACACTTGGGGACCGCTCGCCTCCGAAGCTTCTTTTAACTATTCAAGTGTTAAAATAATGTATCGTAGCTTTTTCTT
>DWRA01002702.1:0-13424 GCA_018250295.1 Spathilepia clonius
GGGTTCTACCACCTTTCAAATCCGTCTTTCAATAGTCTACCTCTATAAAGCCGTTGTGTTCGTGTTTGAACGGTTAATAAAAGCAAAAACCATTAGATACTCCAACTATGATAAAAGTTATCTGGTATCAAGCTAAGCTATCTTCTGATTCCAGGAAAGTACTTTATTCGAAAAACCTTTCCAATATATATAAATTTTATAGTATCTTCTTTATCCTTCTAAGTTGCGACCAACTAGCTTCATTACAACATTACAATATTTTCATTTGGAAAACATTACCCTGAATACCGTAAATGTTGATTTCAAAATAATTTTGCTTTCCTCTCCACAAGTTACAATGATATTAATGTGAAATATTTTAAATAGAAATACAGTGCAAAAGGTAGTCCTGCGGTCCTTATTAACAATGGTTTATTCATTGGGTAGTAAGTTTGAATCACAACCCAAATTCTAATGCAGTAAGCTTCAATGTAATTTGAGAGCGAAATTAAATAGTTTTCCAACAAAACTAAATTATGCACCTAATTCCTATTATTAAGGAATTAATTACTAGTGCAGTTTCAGTCTATTGCAGTAACCGCAGTTTATTGTTATGGTTACTTGTCCGAGTTCAATTAATATTTTTTATTATAAAAATAGATATAGCTCTGTGGTGCATTTGAACTGATGAATCGAGTGGGGCTGCAGTCATCTTACATACATCATAGTCCTTAGGAGGTAACAAAGTATCTGCAGCCAACCTCAGGTAGGACCCTAATATTAACTTAGGTTGATTACAGATTACGGTGCGGCGGGCGCATATGTCGCGCCTGCCCGTGATGAGCCTGGAGAGTCAATGCGCTTGGAGGGCTCCGGTTATGTTCCGTTGGAGATTCCCGAGTCCTCCAAGAAGCGCTGAGGACGGCCACCGGGGGGGTTTTAGTGCGGTAAGAATCCCACATAACCCCATGCCGCTCCCACGGCAACGGGGTACCTTTTGAAGGTTTCCCCCCGTCAACAAAAAAAAAGGCCATGGGCGGCAGTAGCAACTTGCTCGCTTGAATATAAACAAAAAGTATTTTTGCTTCGAAGATGGATTTGTTGATGGATGGCACGGGTCCTCTCTTAAAGTGAAAAGGTTTAGGCCATAGTCCACCGTACTGACTAAGTGCAAATCGGTAGACTTTGTGTTATATCCTGATAATATTGTGGTCGTTTTGATCAATTGCAGTGACCGCAATCAGTGACTAAAGCAAGTGCATGTTACCTAGTGTGCTGGACAATGTTTCCTATATCATAAATAACCTTATTTATCTCTATACTTTATGATGAATGTGCAGAAAAAAGGTATAGATAAATATTATTATTTAAGTTTGTGGAACGGACAATTGGTGTCAGAAACCAGTTAATACCAGACGGACTTTATGTTTGTTTGCTACTTCAATTGTATTAAAAGAGTACGACGTATTGATAGACTTGTGAAACGGACCAGGATATAAAAGGGATATAACGTAGGAACTTCCATAGTTAAAAGACTTGGTACCATATTTTCATTTCATTTGTAATTCGGAAATTGTTTATTTTTCGTTTTTTTTTTGGCATGTAATCTGACTGAAAATAGAAGCTTAGAAGCGAAACATCATATTAATTTATTACTTGGTTTAAAATAAAACCATCGTAATGATCACTTTAAACAATCCTCCACAAAATTTAAAAAGAGCCTGTACGATTTTTTTTATTATAAATTTATAGAACCAAAAATTACAATCAATTTTACTTAATGACCCTAATATATACGAGTATTTAAGTGGTTTTATCGTATAACAATCAAACATTAGACTTACTATTACAGCGATTGAGTAAAACTTTACGTTCTAGGAAACAATTCTGTCATAATCCTTAACCCAACGGCAGTATGACGTCAAAGTACGTACAACCTCTTTCTGACCCATTGACCTCCCTTGACTTTTCATTTTTATTCTAAGCAGTTGCCTTATCCATCAATGACACGGTAAAGTGGCTTTTAAAGAATGCATTAATATTTTGGCAATTTCATAAGCCGTTAAAACTGCGATTTTATTATTAATTACTCATACGTTATGGAACATGAAAAATACGTCAAGAAAAAAAATAACTTATATTAAACAGATATATCGCTTTTGTGAATCCATATTTATCTAGATTTCAAGTTGAATACGTTTAATGATTCGCGCTAGAAGCAGATTAAATTAAATTATCTTAAAAGCCGTCACTTAATACTGAAAAGTTACCTAAACATTGTTCTGCCGTGATAATCCTTTTCACAGAAGACTAAACAATAAACAGTCAAGTCAACAAAGTATAACTCGTCTAAGCTAAAGTCTTACCATCGAGAGAGATTAACGCATAATTCGATTTCATGTTCTCCATAACACTTCGTAATGTCTCTTGTTTCATCGTCTCCAAGTTATTGTTTCTTAAATCCAAAACATTTAACTTTTGTATATCATCCAACACGCCGTCGTCTAACGCTGCCAACTTATTATCGGCTAAAGAAAGTTTCTTCAGCTGAGTCAACCCACCAAAACCTCGCTCCGATATAAATTCTATTTCGTTACCGTCCAGGTAAAGTTCTTGTAGACTCCAAAGTTCTGCGAACGCTAGGTCGCCTATCATCATCAATTTATTGTTTCTCATGTCCAAAGTAATCAGGTTAGACAAACCCTGAAAGTTCTCGCGGATAACAACTGTTAACAAATTACTGTTTAGATCCAGTTTTATCAAGTTACTCAAGTGTTTGAAACAGCCGTCGTGGATGACGCTTATTATATTTTTCGATAGATGCAATCTTTGCAGATTTGGCAGAACGTAGAAAACATCTCGCTTCAATTCCGATATCTGGTTCTCGACCAAGCTTACATTCGATAGCATTATTAGATGAGCGAACGACATCCTTTCGAGTTTTGCAATCTTATTCTTTTGTAATGTTATTTCTCTCAACGTCGTCGAGTTTGTGAAAGCAAAGGAAGGAATGCTATTTATATTTGCGTATTGTATATTGAGGTATTGTAAGTGATCGAGTCTCACGATTACTTTTGCGGGAATGTACGTGAGACCTCCATCTGCTCTAACATTGAACGATAGTCTTTCAATTTTTGGTTGTGAATAAAAATTTGACCAGAACGGGTCATCTTCTGCGATCCCTCCGTTGAAGACCCAGCAGTCAGCTTTCGTTGCTGTTTTTATTTTTATACTTTCACAGTAGCAATGCACTTTAGATACTCGATCTTGTATATCGCAGATGTTAACGTAATGCGAATAAGGAGATTTATCCGTCTTCCATCGCCGTTTATCATTTTGACGACTCTCTGTCAAGTTTATCTCCACCGTTGCGAAGGCAATCATTAGGATCAGATACTTAAAATCCATCTTTATTCCCTTTTACATCGGAGCGAGTTTTATCTGAAACAAAGGGAAGATTTGTTAGAAGTTTCCTTTTTCTTTGTTCGTTATTTTTCTTTTCGATAGGTACTTATAAATGTTTCGAGTAGAACTCTTATACAAAAATCACGTATTTATTATCCTTGGGGCAAGGCACTGCGAAGGAAACGAGGACAGTTCAGTGACATTTCTATAGACAAAATTAGCTTTATCTTTATTGAAATAACCGTCATTGAAGCCAAGAAAATGCCCATTGACTTGAATGCGAGGACTGAAAAAGGTTTTTTATGAAAATCTTTTTACGATAGCAAATGTAAAGATCCATACTCCACATTAAGATTTCACATTTAATTTATACTACTACTATTAAAATATCGTCGTAGACGTAGGTAGGCTTTAGGAGAAGTAACCACGTACCAATATTTCAAAGTATGTTAGAAAAAGTAATTTGAAACTGAACACAATGAACATAAACAAAATAAAACTTAAAACCATTTTCACAGAGCAAAAACCTTTAAACGTGTTTGGAAAAATGTTCTCTTAAAATATTAGTCTCGAATTCTATCGTGATATGTTAGGCATTTTGATTTCACGATCGCTGATAAAATTTATTTACGTAATTCAATATATCTCAACTAAAAGATTTTTTCTATTAAACCACTTAACATTATTGCTTGCTATATTTATGAAGTAATTGAACTTTGGTTCTTGCGATGCGAACTTTTTCTTTTACCTTTTAGTGTATATTTCATTAATGGATTGTCGATTAAAAAGATACGAAACCCGAATATTTTACTTTTTTCCGCCATGATAACATATTCTGTGAAAATTTATCCTTTTCAAGAGATGCAGCTCTTTACAGTTAAAAAATACAAACGGCGTAGACATAATAATTAAGTTCCCTTTGTACGGAATAGTTAAAGTACGGTGGTCTTATATTTTATTAGCGAATCTAATTTTAATAAACTGATATTATTTTGCACATAATTTTTAAAATGTTTTAAAATTACACACTAGATAAACTGTAATATATATGTAGAAACTCCATTTGAAATTAAACTTTAAGACTGTCCAAACCAAAAAAGGTTAAAACAATATGAAAATATTTTATAAGTTTTTCAATACACCGTCTAGCAGTTGCTTAAACAGTAGAGAGGAGATAAAAATGTGCAATTCTAGCAAAAAATACGATGTGTTCTTTGAAAGTTTCAAGAGATACGCCCAAAGTACATAGTTTCTGCATTTTATGATCTTACTTTCTGAAAAGTGCTACTTCAGAGCAATGGCGTTCATTTCTCGTATATTCAAGTTATGGTTCGGATTAGATAACTCCAGTTAAGGCATAATGCTTTGAAATGTATTGAATCTTATCGACAGTAAAGTTAAAAGATATTTTAACCTTACTAACATTAGTATAGTCACACTGAAAGTAAACAAATGAGTAACGATCATTAATAAAATATTGTGAAATGTATCTCCAATGAGACTTAAATCTAGTTAGTTATATTTGCATCTTGAAGGTGGTAGACCCCTTTGTAGTTCGACTCAGGAGTCACTTCCGCCGCACCTATTTCTACCAAATAAAAACAATGTTAAACGCTGATGTGTTCCACTTTGTAAGATATGGCAGTAAGGCAAGGGAGACGTAGTTACCCCAGGTGTCCCAACTTAGTCCTCGAAGATAGCAACGCATCCATGGGCTATCCCAGGTTTGACTCTAATCTTACCTGAGGTTGATTACAGATACCAATGAGTGACAGGGACCATTTACATTAATTGCATGCTTGTTTGCTACTTTTATGATATAAAAAAGTTAATTATGCAAGATCTCCATACATCATCTTCATCATCTATTGTTTAATGCCAGCATCCCCGCTTGTTTATTTGAATCGCGACTAATTGATCATGATGGCCATAACCAGTGTGATTTTTCGAGCGAATGGCTTTAAACCCTTGGTAAATGTATTTATTTTTATAGAGTACAAATTACGTAATAAAGGATATTGTAGTTTCAAGATTTCTCTGTCACATACGTACAAAGTAAAAATATAACTTAAATAATTAAAAATTAAATAATACTGCAAAAAATAACGAAACATTTTAGAACATTGTGCATTGTACAATTTGTGCAATAAATTTACTTCAGGTGCAATGAAGCGTATGAGCAAACTTTGAACGTTACCTCTTTACCCTTTACGTATAAACTTTAGCGCTTCATTACTCAAATACTATCCCAATAGGACGCTGGACTATAGTACACTTTCTAGACTAGTTACATATATTTCATATTTTACCTTTGTATTAAGCTTTTGTGAAAATGTATCTACATTTTAGGTTTCATTTCGGAAAAAAAATCATTGTAGCAAGTGAAAATTAATGACGAATCCTCTCACAACTTTTAAAAATAAAAGGTGCATGTTTGGGGTTTGAACCTCGATCATGTAGATTGGAAAGCTGAGTTTCAATCACTAAGTTATCACTGCTCTAAGCGCTATTCCGTATTACAACAGCATGGTGGAATAGACTCCAGCCACATCGGAAGAAACCTTTGCCCAATAGTAGACATAAAAATTTGGAAATTACATTTCACTTTATGTGTCAGCCAAAAAGATATTTCGGCCGAAGTTGCGTTTTCGGCCATAAATCGGCCGAATATTTCGGCCCAGCGAAACGTAAGTTTGTGAACTCTCGGGTTACGTTCAGCTGAACTCGAGCATTTACTTCACAAGCCTTTCATGTAAATTCGATCTTCATTACGCCCCGTCTCACAAGACAGATTTATGCTTATATTTTTTATTTCAATATTTAACTACAGTAATGTAATTCCCTAATTAAAAAAAACATAAATTAACAAGGGTAACTTGTCTAAATACTATATCCGTAAACCTGAAAATTAGAGGGAATTTTGTACATTTTCATAAACCTAAAAGAAGTTTCGGTTTTTGGTTTCAGAGTCAGCCGAAACTAGGACAGTAACCCAAAGTTCAGTTTTCGTTTCAGCTTCGCTTTCGGATAAACCAGTTTCGCTCGGTCAAAAACAGTCACCCATTTTTTTGGAAGTCGCACACACAATCACAAGCAAAAAGGTAGTCTTCATATAACTTCTCTTTACTGACTATTATAACTTTGAGAAATATTTTAAACAAATTCCAGGCATATAGGTTTCTTTACAATATTCTCCTTCGTCGTTAATGCAATATAACCAAAATAATAATAAACAAAATAAAATAACTGTCACAATGATAATAAGCATAATAAGGGTTACTAAAGGTTAATTTAAATAAGAGACGGCCAGCTCTAATAGACGTCTTAATAAATCACTAATTAACTTTAATTGTGCTTAACGAACGATGCAGGCGGCAAGGGGTTTGAAGTGACGCTTAAGTTATAAATTTTAAGATGTCTTGTTTTATGAATTAATATTTTTAAACGTAGGCACCCGGATAAGGTAAGTCATCAACCAATTACTGTCCAACTGCTGGACACGGATCTCTTAGTAGCGTGAGAGGAATTTAGTTCATATTCATATTACACACACCTCCTTAAGAACTTTTTTTTTAAACACAAGCAATATGTTTCCCCACGATGTATTTCGACGCCATTATAGTAAGTTATAATTAATTTTTGATAACTTCGTAACCTAGATAACTTCGAAAAACCAGAGAACCTCGGCTCCCAGATTGAGAGGCTGAATTTCAACAGACACCAGTAATCAAGCCCAGATAAGATTAGAATCCTACCTGAACCCGTCACAGATGCGATGCTAGCCTAAAGGATTAAGCTGGTAGACCTCAGATAAGTATATATTTTTTAATTCAGCTGTTGGATTCGATTCTGGAAATTTAGCGTATGTATGTATCATATTTATTATCGTTACAACACAATAATTATTGCTTTCAATTTTTTTTATATTCTGTAAAAAAATGAAAAATTTACATTTTATTCATACATTTGGATTTCCTTTCTCTTTCATACATACATTCGTAAGCAAATTATGACTTGTATGGCATATGTATACGTAGTTATGTATTTTATTTCTATCTCTCTAATAAAAATTTTTTTAAAGTTACAATCTTTTTAAAATATACAATACACATATTCCTATCTATAATTGTAACAAACTTAATATGACTGTGATAATAATTTTCTATAAACAACACACATACTGTTTCCTAGTAATTTTCATTACCCGGTACAGCGGTCAGTATCATGCCATGCTAATAATTACCAGAAGAATGGTCCTTTGCGTTAACAATAGTGATAACATGAGTATTATGTTTCCTTTGATCTTGATACCTCTGTTACTGGACAAACAATACGGTTGAACAACTTGGTTGATTAAAATTAGCAACAGACTGGAAGCACTATTACATCTAATTGTAATTTCTATTTTATGGTAGTATCAAATGCCCATTGAAATCTATAATAATCATACTCAGAAAAGATTGAAGTTCTATCTGAAATAGGCACAGCGTAGCCATAAAAGCTTAGCCACATGTGAAGACTACGTTGGAACGCCTCGAATACAGGTGTATCCCTACCACACTTCAAATATAAATAATTCAGTTATCAATTTTAATTATAAAAACTCAGCAATTTACAAGAATAAAGACAATGTAGACACACCCTTGTCTTCTAAGATAAGTTCAAGAAAAGTTCAAAGTTCACAGCCGAGTTACTAATGCCAGTTAACGCACTCAGATGAGGAAGTGCGACTTCATGGAATAAAGTGACATTTAATTGGCTTCCTCATTATCGCTTCCTATGATATTTACTCAGTTTTATTTCTCAGTTCTTATGAGTGTTTTCATTTCCTGGGCAAGTTTTTATCCATAATGAATAACGTTTGCTTGCTGGAAATTGGCTTCTGTCGCCTTTATCTATGTATAATCAGCCTAAGATAAGATAAAATCCCTATCTGAGGTCATTCCATGGGTCCACTATGAAACCATAAATAATCTCAATTGCTAATATGCCTATTGGTAGGTGTAACATAATATATTATATACGTAAATTGTAAAACAATTTTTTATTTCATAAACACTTACGTTACTCATTTAACATTAAATTAGTTTCCACTTTGGCTAAAGTAGTATACGAAACTAATTCGTTTTTTGCACGAAATACCAAAAAAAATCACAACGCGTAACTTCACACTTGGTCATAAAAATGAATGTTACAACAAATTGCAGTAACCTAACTAAATCAGAATTAATTTTTAAACTATACCAAGATTAAAATACTGTTATATGAAACTATTTCACGATTGCACTTTCAAATGAGAATGGTGCATTTTGAAGGTGATAGAACCTGTAGTAGTTCGACTCCGGCAGAACCACCACTACACCAATCTAATAACGGCAGTGTTAAGCGCTGTTGTATTCTGGTTTGAAGGGTCTGGTAAGGGAGACTTACTTATCCGAGGAATTCTAATTTAAATCTCAGGGGTAGCAACAAATCGCTGCTCAACCTCAGGTAGAACTTTAATCTTACGGGTTGATCACAGATTTCCATTACCGTCAATGACACTTACCATCAGATGGACTGCATGCTTGTTTGCTACTTCGATACAATTAATTTGTTATGTATAGGTCAACAAAAATGAGAGATTTATAAATAAGTCCGTTCCATTTTCAATACGATAAACACTGACCTTATTCGATATTTCCGTTTTAAATATGCTATTCAGCTACATAAAAGGTGCTCTGATGCAATCATTTGTCAGCTTTAATCCGTACAGATTATTTATATTCAGCCACTATGCAGTGCAAACTTAATCCAGTAACATCTTACAACCTTTATACACTTTCTAAATCCATTGTTGTATTAGTAACGAGTGGCGATATACTACAATTTAAAGATTTAAAGATTTTTATTGAACAAAATACGTTACAAAAATATGTAGTATTCGTAAACATCTGCAATAGTATAAAACTGTGCCGCAGGTGTTTACGCCCATCCCGGAAACACAGAAGGACACGTTCAACAACATTTAATTTCTTATATAAACATAATTACTTATTATAGATACGAAATCAAATTTAAGAACAAAGACTTAATACATAGTAAAAACAAAATAAAATGAACACAAAGACAAAAACTACATATTTGTAGTGGTGAGGTGTTTTTTATAGATGCGTATGTATTAGGGGGTGTGTATGTGTGTATGTGCGTACAATATATAAGTGATAAGTAAGGAAAAGCTGCGCTTAAGTCAATAATGTTTTTAGGAACAATACAATTAATTTGTCATTATTACAAGCTTATTTAATACAGTAATATTTATTTTACCTATCGATAAATCAGACGAGCTACTTGATGGAAAGTTGTCACCATCACTTATGGACATTTACAACGCCAGAGGAGTTGCCAATGCATTACCGGTTTTGAAAAAGAGCTCTTTTATACTTTTTTAAAAGAGTCTCATGCATATTTTTTTAAAATGTCATTATAAATTTTTGTGTGTCATAATATATTTAGATACTGCGTGAATACTGGGTAGTGACGCAACTAGTAGGCTAATAATAATTAGCCAGCATCCTCGTCCTTCCATCAAAATGCAGAACTGCTTCGCTAGAAATAAGTGAGCCTGTTGCACCGCCCCAATCGAACTACACTGGGTTTTCACTTTTCAAAATTATTATAAAACAGTAAGACAATGATCATATTTTATGTGAATTAACAATCGCTTTCTCGCTTGTAATAAGACAAGTGCGACAGAGCTCAGCAAAAGCGGCCGCCATTATGCTTTCCTCATAGACATTAATTTCTGAGACAACTTTTTCGCCTCGACGTGACAGGCGAGTCGGGAGTTTTAGTGCTAAAGTTAGGCATTCAACGCTCTTACAGTAATATTACATAAGCATTTATTGTACAAAAGGAGTAATAGTCCGGTAGTATTAAATTCAGCCTTGCAATCCCAGGACCCAAGTTTTGATTCCCAGACCATTTTGATTTTACGAAATGATGTGCATTGAGCATGTAAACTAATTAGTATTAACTATAACAATGCCGCCGAACTTCTCCGACTTGCAAGAAATACACAGAGCTCACTGCCTGCCTTCACTAGCTGGAGAGGCATCTAAACTTTTTTTATATGATTAAAGTTGTAAACGAGCACGCAATCCATGTGATGGTATCTGGCCACAGATGCGTTAGTACCCCTGTACTAAGTTGATACGCATCGAATAAATATGTCTCTTTTGTACCCTTAAAGCCAGAAGACAGCAGCTCGTAACTTTGCTGTTATTAGGTAATAATAGGTGCAGCGGGGTGCTTCCGGAGTCGAACCACAAGTGGTATATCACTTAGAATTATCTTCCCTTTCTCGCTCTAACTTGATGGAAAATATCGTAAGAACACGCGCCTGAGAGCTCTGTAAAGTCTCAAAGGAGTGGAAGGTATACCTACCAATTCTCATTTGGCCAACGTATTGGACTTTGACTAAAACCTTTTCTCATTCTGAGAGAAGAACCGTACGTAGGAGATACAGTAGTGGGTTCAAGACGCCTTGTTGTATAATGAAACAATACATTTTTAATATTTTGCAACGTTACTTCTCACAACGTCGCATTAAATTGGCGGAAAATTGTAAAATTGTATTATGCCCTCATTATTATTGATAGCTTGCCAATAATGTGCAAATTGCGCCTTCGGCATTCGAATGCAGTTTTGTTTCGTGTATCAAGTTTATTACTTTAATAATAATTAGATATTAAATTATATAAAACAAATTACTATGTTCGTAATACATTGTAAAAGGATATTTACAATTTAACTACGTTTAAACCTGGTACATCCCATAAATTTAACAAATAATAAACGAGCATGCAGTCCGCCTGATGGTAAGTGGCAAATACCGCCAGTGGACATCTTTAATCGACCTCAGATAACATTAGAATCCTACCTGAGGTCGGCCACAGATATGTTACTACCCTTGATACTATTGGAATATATGATTTTAGACTTATATTATCGCGGAATTGATACATTTTGTTATGTAACGGGTTCTTACGACACGATGTTCTGATTTCTTAATTGCCGATATTTCGACCCAGTTGCATGACTTATATTATGAATCGTGGTCACGGCGGAACAGTTCCACCGTGACCACAATCCATAATATAATTACGTCTCCCTTCAAACTAACCACCAAAAGACCTTAGACAAAAGACAATTTACCACTGCTGTTATTAGGTAGAAATAGGAATGGCAGTGGTGCCTCCGGATTCGAACCTTGAAAAGTTTTACCACCATAAACGCAATGTTAATCATGCATGCTCTTTTGCTTCTTAAATTTTATAAAAATGTCAAATATAAGTGAGCAGAGCTTCAAGCGAAATTGCATTGAATAAAAGCTCACTACCCAAAAGCTTATTAAACTTTTTCTTTTCACATACTCCACTTTTAATTACATGTCACTAAACCGAGTTCTTCAATTTCGTCTCAACATTATTTAAAATTCTTTTAGAAACCAAATCTGAACTTCATCCCTGACCTGGCAAAGAAGCTTGAATAGCGCTTTCAAGCTTTGAAGCGAGCTTTAATTTCTGAAATAAGTTTTTCGCTATTTGACAGTTTGAAACACCGATTTTGGTGCCAAAGCCGAATAATGGTTTATGCTGATGTAACGTGCTACGGTTTTTAATTACGTCTTAATTAGATTTTTTGTAGCAATAATAAAATAGTGCTAATATCTTTCCTGTATTTTTTATTCAGCAATAACAAACTCATTATTTATTAGCATGGAAAACGTTGTATAACAGTGTTAGTAACAGAAATCTAAGTATTTTTTATATGTCCACCACGTCACCGTCAAAATATGCACATTTAATATTGCTACATGCGCAATATGTTGCATTTCTAATAAACATACTCATAATCGTGCAGTAGATATTTTCGTTTCTTTTTTATACACCTAAATTGTATTTTAACAGTCACCCATCCAAGAGGCAACAACGACGGTATTTATTTGATAATAAAAATTGCACAAAAAGAAAATTCCACTGAATTTCTTTGCCATAGCGTACGTGGTCGTTGCCAATCGATAGATAGAACATTAATAGAAAAACATAACTAATCAAATATTTCGTTACGGACTCACAGTACGCCTATATGTTTCATGGGATTTTGTGGTCAACGGGTATTGCATATATTTAAGTACCTGATAAAGTTTCCGACAAAATTTATCGACTGCTATCCACGACGAATTCAACGCTTAAACTTTATTTAATGATCCGATTAATCAAGCAATATGGAAGCACCATGAGGAGACCTTTACACAGCAGTGGGTGAATGAAGGTTGAAAGAGAGAGAGAGAGAGAATGATCCATGTGGTGAAACATTCACTATACCTGCAAGCATACCTGGTCTGACAAGCAAAGGGTTCCACATTCGATCCCCCATACAGATATCTAAATGTTTATTTAGTTTTCTGTTCTGGGTCTGGGTGTTTGTGTATTAGTATTTGTATGTCCACGGCATCCGCAACACGGAAAAAAATCTTACTATAAGGCTGTAAGTGTAAAAGCGTTATTTATTTTATCTTACCACACATAAAATGTATAAAATGCGTGTAGAAAATTTGTAATGAAATATGAGGCTAGACTTTTCACGGACGTTTATTTTCACGGAAAACAGCGTCGGAACTAAAGTTGTACGGAAGCGCTAGCCGGAATGCGACGTGCGGTAGGTTTTCAAGCAACTCTTCACGGTATCACTTTAAACGCTTCATGTTTCAACTGATTACTGTGAAAAATAGTTTTCTGTTTGTACACTATTTATGTCACGCTTATATTTGGATCTACTACCGGAAAGATGATACTTTTCTAGTCAATATATGTTTTTCCCTTATGTAGTCAATAATTCAGAAATAATAAGTCAAGAAAAAAATAAAAACACACGTACAAAAAGCAACTGCAAACCAGTGCTATACTAAAATATTAAAACGTGGTAGAACCCTTTGTAGTTCGACTCCGGCGGCACCACCTCCACACTTATTTCTGCCTAATAACAGCAGTGTTAAG
>DWRA01002703.1:0-13423 GCA_018250295.1 Spathilepia clonius
AAACCAGAAGACAGCAGCGCTTAACACTGCTGTTATTAGGCAGAAATATGTGTGGCGGTGGTGCCGCCGGAGTCGAATTATAAAGGGTTCTATCAGCGAAAACTTTAGGTACCTTTTTATGTATATTGTTCGCACAGAGAAGTGTGACATTTTTCGTACTTAAAGTTCATGGCAGGAAAAGTATGCAAACCATTGTATTTATGTATAGTAAATGTTACAAATAAATAAAATAAAATAATATAAAACATTCATTGTTACATTTTCAATGTAAGACGTGTATGTCACATGTCAGATACCTATGTTAAAAACGCGCTGTTGCTTTTTAATGCGCCCAAATTAAAAGCTAATTTTTTATTTTTGCATTTTCAAGAAACTGTAAAATTAACGCGGTGTTGGAAAATATGTGTAGTAGATAAAAACTGAATTCGACTTAATTAACTTATCAAAAATAAATTATTTAAAAAATAAAACTTGATTTGAACATTTAATGTTATTCTTTGGTAAATCTTTTTTGATATTTAGTTTTTATTTGCATTTGACTATGGCTGAATTTCTATTTTACATAATATTATTTCTATAACACAGCATACAAATTAGCGTCTCTATAGATAATAATTTGCATCTGTCTAGGCTAACGCAGGACTACATGATATAAGATTTAAATAAAGTTACAGTAATCTCTTTCACACTTTTATGACTTTATTCTTATTATATTTATATACGCATAGTTTTTTAATAATAAAAAAATAAAACTGAAGGAGACAATAATGGCTCTAAAATAACCTTACTATAAGATCATGTAAATTTAGATCAGTCTAGTGTGGACGATCCACGCGTGTGGTTGAAATAAACGGTTAGTAAAAATATACACTTTTTTATTTATCCCTGTATTCACTAACGTTAAAGTATGAAGCTATATGGTTCTAAATGTTCGTAACATTTTAGTTATTAGTGTCTATTCAACTCGAGAGTTAAATTATAACAAAAGAAAAATGAAAGAACAGAATCTTTAAAATTTTGCTCGTTTTGTATCCTCCTTAGCAAAAATCTCAGTACCTATGCAATAAACTCCTTTTGAATGAATAATTGTGATATTTATGAAATGAAATCCGCGTGCTATTATTATTTTGTATAAATAAAAATCCATAAGTTTGGTTACAGGTGTGATGACTAAATTGAAATAACACAAAAAACTTATGAGTGTAACAATAGTAAAGTAAAATACATTTATTCATAGCCATTAGATAAATAAAAACGCTTTTTTCAATTATAATTTTATATTAGGGTTATCTGAATTGAACTCTACGTAACTACAAGTACTCCCAGGCGTTACACCTACGCATAATATAATCATAATCATTTTGAACAGAATAAGAACCCAAAACCTATACACCATTTTGTACAGTGACCTCTAAATTATCGGAGTTTTTCTTATGAAAAGCATGTTTTCATAAGAAAAACTCCTGTGGTTTATTTAGGTTAACACTTTTTAATTAGTTGGACTTTATGAACATTACGGAAACGTACATGAAAAGTAACTAGAACATTACTGTGAAACAATAAGCCCGACTGCTTAAAAGCAGTATACCCTATGTCTCACACAATTTAGACGAATATAAGGACATCTCATAATATGTTAAAATCTGCAAGCCGTTTGGGCTGCAGGGCGTGCTAAAGAGCGTACATACACTAGAGATATATATATACACGCTCGAAAAACCATTATCCTCTGCAGTCGGGTGAAAATGTAGACTTAATATTTAAAACATTTTGTACCAGTCAAGTCCAGACAATTACTCAGTAAAACAGTCAAGAGAAAAGCATCACACAATTATCTGAAATAGCTCCAAACAAAATTACCTAACGTATTTTCATATCTAATAGTATAAATAGGTGGTTCATAAATACTTAATGATTGATCTTTATCAAAATAGCATCTGAGACGAACAAACAGGTTAGGATAGTGGCGAACATATAGACATCAGAACCGATGTTTCTAGACACCGAGCGTTCCCGACTGAGCGCAATTTATTCTTTTTGCTCGTCCCAACAGCGTTTATCGAACCCCAATACCTATCACTTGTATATAACCCAGCCACTTTGCTGCAAGTGATCAGAAACGAAGAAATCGAAGGAGGGGGCAAAAATCGCGACGCTCCGTTGCCACGACAACCGAACTACCCCAACGACGAAAGAACAGTAACTTTAACACCTGAAAAATACAGTCCACTTTCACAACAGAGTGTCATAAGCAACGTGGCGTCTCGCGAATGTGGCTTGTAGTTATAAATGTAAAACATCGTTTTACTGTTCCGTGTCAGAACGAGACGGAGATAAATGCGCAGGGGACGGAAAGGGACGTAGGATCCTTGGAATGGGGGTGCAGGGAGGTATTCTTTCATTTGTTGTGGTTCAGGCGATAAGGTGCGCCGTCTACCCACCTTTTATTTATGACTCCATTTTAAACTGGGGGTAAGTATGTTACGCAATTTGGTCGAGTGTGATTTCTTGCTGTTAAGGGATCTTGTTTTCAGGGGTTTCGGCTGAAAATAAGGTTAGAATTGTTCGCGCTGATTTATTCACGGCGCTACGTGTTACGCGTTTGAACATCTTGTATCTATGTGAGTTGTCTGTTGCGATGTTACTCTGTATAAATTATTGTATTTTATAAGGAATACATGTATACATATGAGGAGTACATTTGTGGGAAACCATGATTTTAATGTCATTTAGTATTCACATAATGTCATTTCAAAATATATTATATACTACAAAAATACTTTTTACACATTTTATAATTTAAATAATTTCGTTTTAACGTCAAATATCCCCTATCTGGTAGAATATCCATAATGTGACATCGACTGTTAAAACATTAAACTATGATATTATCACAAGAGATAACACTTTTCGTCGTCGTCAACCTGTCCCACGGCTGGGCACGGGTCTCCTCTCAGGGTGAGAGGGGTTAGGCCATAGTCCACCGCGCTGGAAAAGTGCGAGTTGGTCGACATCACACACCTTGGAGAACTGTTTTTAAAGAATGCTTAGGAGTATAGGTTTCCAAAGTTCAGTATCTTGAACACAATTTACAATAAGGAATAGTGTACTCTACATCACGCAGTAAAAAAACACAAGCATGATCGCAACTAAAGCCGTCGACCGCAGCTAGTACTCCATAATCCGGCCTGATTCTGTAATGTGGTCGGCGATAAAATACACGATATTAATTGGTGTCCGTGGGCGATGCGGGTGACGTGTAAATCACAGACGGACGGACGTTATAAATCTGTTTAGACGCGGATCACTCAGAGCGTTTCACAATGCCGGAGCTATTCTGGTCCGAATAGAAATGGTTGTAGATCGCCGATAACTTTTGATAGGCTAATGGTTCGTTGTAGCTGTTAATGTTGGCGAAATAATTCTTGTATGTATATGAATAAAAGTTAACGTTTCTGTTTGTTGGTTTTGAAGTAAATCAACGTGAATAAAATTTCAAAAGGTCTAATTGTGTATGTAGGACTTTGTCTCCAAATTTGGGGACGGCTTGGAGCATTTCACCACTCTTCTGCATTATGCATCGGTGGAAAATTACATAAAACTGTGTATATTTATAGTTATTACAAGCTTTCATTTAACTTACTTTGTTAGTTCAGTTGTTACGTGTACGTGAGGGTCAAATATTACAACTGAATTTTAAACCAGCTAACTTCAATCAATTAAGATTGAATTTTGAATACCCGTTTAGTTGGCAGTCTATGATTAACTCAGTGACATTATACTAAATCCAATATGGCGGAGCTATTAGTTTCTTATCCTTGATATGGATGTCAAATGAAAGGGTTTTCTAAGAAAAATACCTTTGGCAAAGGGAGATCTCCCGCCGGGCTAGGTGATGATGCCCGGAGAGCGACCGTGCTCCAACAGGCTTAGTTTGGAGCTTGTACATGTACAAGATGTTGAGAAAACTTCAATAGCATGATTCAGAAAGCAGTGGCGCCATCTCTTGATAAATTGCGGGAAGTAGCCACATTACCAAACAAAATAACCTTACAAAAAAAGCTTTTTTCACTTTTTTACATAAATGTATATTTTTAAGTATATAGTATAAAATATATAATAGATTCGATAGACTAATGAGTAGATATAGGTATTTTATGTAGTGCGTATACTTACGTAGCTGCAGTTTATTTCAACATTTATTGTATCTTTATTATTATTTTTAAAACAAACACAGCAACATACTACACATAGACAGTATGCAATATATGTAAATAGTGTCTAATAAGTATAAATAAAGCTCGTAACATAGTAAATTACGACTCCCATTAAAAAATCTCGAATTTCTAACGATATGAAATAGATCAGAATAAGCCGTCGCCACAAAGTGTGTGGCCAAATAGTTGAAAGAACTAAATGTACTCCTTATATGAGTTTTATATGGCCCAAGTCCGTGGGATGTCTATTGTAGCAATTATTATTTTATTACTATTTTCATTTCTTTGTTTAGTAACTATGCGATAAAAGTGTTTTGGCAAATAGTAGTACTACTTTAGATGTTACAATGTCTCATTTCAGTTGAAGAAATTGGACGAAGGGGCTTCCATCTGCATTTTCGACGTGTTATCACCAAATTAGTGTTACCACCACGATAACAGTGTCATCTCAATCAATCCAATGTCGTCTGAGATAATATCAGGATAGCGATGGCTTTTGTTCATGTAGCAAAATAAAATTATTTTATTTATTTGCGTAAATATAGTTATTTTTGTGATATACATATTTCCAGAGTATAATGGTATTTGCCCAAATCTTTGCCACATTTCCTAAGAAACCAAGTAAGTATAATATATATTTTAATAGATTCAATTAATAATAATTAGAGGTTCCAAATAATAAAACATGTGCTTAAATAAATAAATAATAACACTTACACAGTTACACCTAATATCTATATGGTACTATAGACATCCAACCAGAACGTACGTACCTAAAGGGAACCTTCAGCGACATTTGAAACTTATAATATTGTGTTCGCATGGCCGAGAGTTGAACCTAGGACTCTGCGTGGCAGATAGGTATGCCAAATGATGAGCTCATACCCATTTCTAACAGTAAAACTACAATGTGTCAAGGATAATCACTACCATAATATTATTTGCCTCCGAATCTTAGTACAAGCAATTCATGAAATAAGAACTAATTGTGGCAATTAGGTCAATTTACTTTCAATGTAAAAACAAAATTCCGATTAATTGCATTCAATTTAAAATAATTCAAAGTACGAGCATAAAAATAAATCATACGACATTAATTAATAGTTAATTATATGGGTGTTTTATACCGTTTTGTAGTAATAGCGGTAAAGACGTCGACCAGCGCGACATCAATCAGTGCGCGTGCTCTGAACAATAAAGAACACAACTATATATTTATTGAGTAAGCGATGTGTCTTACTCAATACGATATTCTATACTTATTTTAATATTAATACGAATAGCTCGCATTTTAAAACATAACTTTCATCTCCTATTAAACCCTTCTTGGGATTAACGTTCATATATATTTTTTTATTGGAATCTTTATTTGACCGATAGCCTGAATCTCGAAGCCATCCAAGTTAGTCCTCAGAAGTCAAGACGACAGGTGCGTCCTGACTTCTGGTAATGGCCGTCGTCAGGTAGAATTACTAACTTGAGGCTTATAACAGATCAAGCGGGCTGTGCGATCATTTTCTACTATAATTTCATAAACGAAATGTGGTAGCACCAACGTGGATCTATCAGAGGGGTACTGGGGGTGGTGATAGACATTTGCTTTTAGTGTAAAGTAGTTCTTGCATTTTGTGTTTCTAAAGCGTGGTTACCGTAGACTTAGGTAAAATGTAGATATATATGACGCGATCATTATAGTTCGCAAGAGGAGCAACGCTTCTGTGACTATTCCACGTACAATTCCTGTCGTATATGCTGTTGATTACAGATATCATCAGGTGGACTGTAAGCTCCTTTGCCACTTCTCGTAAAAAAGAATCCTCGTTTTTCGCTGGCGATAAAACGGTCCACTAATAAAGAGTTCAGAACTCCATATTTATTGAGCACCAGTAAACAAGGTGAGTAAAAAAATAATAAAGCAGAAAAATAATAAATTGTTTTATTGGGAGCGTCGTAAATAAGGACGCGATGGTTTGAAACAAAGGGCTCATAAACACAAATCATGCGATGTTATCTCGCTGTGACAGTATCTACGATTTTTGTGTTTTGATACCCGGTATAAAATTGTATTGTGCTATATCCAAATAGTAGCGGTTTAGTTTTTAGAGGATAGAACTGAATGTTATTGAATTCATGTACTATTATCGCTACACCTTTTCTGATTTGTAAAGTGGCTTGAAGCTGCTGCGTTTTAGTCGCAGTTTAAGACAATATAAAAAATAAATCATTTTTTTAAATTCAAAGTAGATCATTTACTTATAGAATTATTTTTGAACGTCAAAAAATCTACCATTATTCTGCAATGTGTTTCGATAGAAGAAATGGCGAAAAAACTCATAACACATATTCTTTAAACAAAATTTCATATAAAATTACAAACTTAAGCTTATGGAACATATCGAAATGGAGCTACTTCAGGCCTCACAGTTTTATCTGCCAAAAAAATTGCCAAAAAAATCTGCCAAAAAACAGTGTGCTTAATACAGTGACAGTTTATGTAATCGACGGTACTCTTTTTTTATGATGGAAGTAGCAAACGACCATGCAGTCCATAAGATGATAAGTGGCAAGTGCTGCTCAGGGACATCTGTAATTGACCCCAGATAAGATTAAAATAACACTTTACATTGTTGTTTGGCAGAAATAGGTACAGCTCTGGTGCTGCCGGAGTCGAACGACAAAAGATTCTACCACCATAACTTGCGTGCCTATTTGCTTTTACTATCAAAAAAAATTAAAGGCACATGGCTAAACTGTGATATTGTTTTTAGACGCAAAAACGACTGGATTTCATTATCACTAAGAAAAAATAATAAAAAGTCTTACCCAATAATTCGTTTTCTGAAGAAGCACTAAAACAACGCAACAAGCAAAACGGCAACATTAATTGGTTCTAAAGGATACCTAAAACAAAAACCTGAAAAATATATTGCGAATTAAGCCTTGTATCGTTTAGTAACGATGTAGTATAAAACCAACGATGGCTTGTTCGACAAAATAAAGAAACAGCCGAATGGAGTGTCGTTAACAAAAACGTTTATAGGAGCCGTAAAGCACGCGTTTATTCTTTTATTCGTCGAGGTATTGTATTACGACGTCATTGTCTACGATTTGATGTATTTAATGGTAAATATACAAATAGAACAGTATAGTTATTTAGTTAAAACAATAACATATTGATTGCGGCGTGACTGCCTTCGAAAAGGTTTACAAGATGGTGCAGAAAGTACTGCTATTTCATTTTTTTACATTCAAAAGTCAAGTGAACGAATTGAATGAATGAAACATGAGGAATAATGAAAAATGATGAAAAAACATGGTCTGTTTAATCTCGTTCACAAACATGTCACTGTCTCTGTACCTAAGCTACTTGTACCACTTTTACACACTCTTAAATTTACACAGAGCAGCTTTACACCGATTTTTTAACGTAGGATTGGACGTGGTGAAGGATCTAAAGTTGAACAAATGAATGCTACTACGTTTTTTATATTATACAAGTAGCAAACGAGCACGCTGCCCACCTGACGGTAAGAGGCCACTACCACCCATGAACGTACAAAATGAACCCCAGATAGAATTAGAGTCTTATTTAAAGTTGATCACAGATACGTTGCTACATTTGCTACCTCCGAGGACATAGCCTCGTATTAGTGTCCCTTGTATTAGTACTCCGTTCACACTTCAAATCAGAACACAATAACATTTAACACTGCTGCTTAACAAAAATAGTGTTAGACTCCGCCATGGTTGAACCACGAGAGGTTTTGCAATCTTAAAAACACAATTATTCTGAAAATATCTTTTAAGAAGTATCTACATGTTTAAAGACTTACTTTGATGTATTTTTTAAATGATTACAGCAAAAAAGCAGTTCGTAATTATATTACAAGTAATTTTATATGAAATTCCTTACGCGGAGTTCAAGAAACATAGCTCAGTCAATTATAAAATTATATTAGTTGTAACATACGTATGTACGGACAATAGCACTGGAATTATTGCATCTAGCGATTAATTATGGAGATCTGACGTAGGACTTTTACACCTTACGACTTCGATGGGTGAAATTTAGCCATTGATATTTACAAAAATAATGTCAGTAATGACAGACTTCATTTATTTATGACAAAACGCGTGTACTTAATTTGTAATACACGATTCAGAGATACTCAGTATTTTGATTAAATAACATTGAAATTTGTAGATAACAATCAAAGATTGAAATAGATATGGGCTCATAAGAATAAAAAATACATAATATGTAATATCATGTGTATATGTTACTCACGCTAGTATAAAATTGTTGTGTTGTATTTCTGCCTAATAACAGCTGTGTTAAGCGCTACTGTCTTCTGGTTTGAAGGGTGTGGTCAGGGAGATAAACTTAACGAGACATTCCAACTTCGTCCTCAGGGGTAGCAATGCATCTGTGGTCGACTTCAGTTGGGATTCATGTCTTATCCGGGGTGAATCACAGGTGTGCATGGGCGGCAGTTGCCACTTACCATCAGGTGGACGGAATGCACGTTTGCTACACCACTATAAATTAAAAAAAAAACTGATTGAAAGGTGTTGTTATCGAGACATACTTACCCGAAGTTTTCCAACGTAATGTTTTGACCGGCTTCAGGTAGGATTCTAATCCTATCTGGTGTTTATTATAGTCCATGTCCATAGCAATTGCCTCGTACTCAGTACATCAGATGGACTTCACGGTCATTTTTGGTTTCTTATTGTTCTATAATTCTAAGTACGGAATTATGAAAGCGTTTTAGTAAGACTTACGTCAAAATCAAATCAAAATTAGTTCAAATTTGCTTCAAAATTAAAAAAATATATATTTCACCCATGGACGATCTCAATATTTTTGTCCATTGAATCGATATTATTTTTTCACACAATGAATTAAATTATATAAATAAATAATAATATAGTAACACAAAATTGCATACGACACGACGAAAACATCGTACCATCTAAAAACTTTTAAGGCGCTCATAAGGGTACCAACACACACTCATTTACATGTAATAAAAAGTAGTATTAAGGCGAACGTGTGATTAATAGCGGCTCATGTCTGCGTCGTTAAACGGCGTTATTTATAACACTTTAAAATGTTTTAGTGCGCACCAACGGAGCTTTATCGACTCAGCTCGAATTATTATCGGCAATCCTTTTATTGGTGTCGATACTTCGGAATGCCTGCTCTATTGTTAAGCGGTTTAATGTGTTCATCAAATTTTGATTTTAAATATGTGAATACCCACCGCCGTATCTAGTTTGGACTTAAAATAGTATTCGCGCTGCTGTTCATAATGTCAATAATGTCAATTAGACTATAGGTTGCAAGTGAGACCAGGGAGGTACCATCGCTAAATATATGTATGTCTAACGGGAGGCAATTCTTGCATTTCAACACAGTAGTGTGGATTTTTATCCTTTTTTTATATGATATACGTAGCAAACAAGCATGCAGTTCTGATGGTAAGTGGCAGTTGCCGACCATGGACTTCTGTTACTGACTACAGATAAGACTTGAATCCTACTAGAGGTCGTTCACTGATGCGTTACTACTTCTGAGAGCTGTTGGAACGCCTCAAGAGGATGTCTCCCTTACCGCACCCTTCAAACCAGAACACAGCAGCGCTTAACATTGTTGTAGTGTAGTGATATCGAGAGCGGTACCCTTAAATTTGCGCATGATATTTTTATCTAAAAGCCATAGTGCTTAAGATATAAAATACACTTACCTACTGCACATTTTCTCGACATTACTCACTTTTTGGAAAGGGGAAAACTGAGGACGATTTCACTCTCCAGGTGACTATTGACCAGCAGTGAGAGAGTACTGGTAGGGTACTCTCTCACTGCTGGTCAATAGTCACCTCTTAGTATCAGAGCGATATTAGGCCATTAGCTATAGTCTAAAACTGGCCAAGTGCGTATTGGTTCACACGCCTTTACAAGCTCTCATGTAGGTTTTCTAACTAACTGAAGGAAGCTAACACGGAACCTTAGATTGCGCGGCCAAATTTCAAACTTTGAGTGCTCTTTCTTAATACACTATTTATTTTAGTGTATTATTATTTTATTTATCGTAAAACCACCACATAGATTTAATTAAAAAAAACACTTAAACTAAATTCACAACGCGTAATCGTCTCACAATTAATATAAAGGTGTTATAATTGAGAAAAGGTCATTAAAACATTCTTCAATTGCATTACAATCCCGCAACCGCTATAAAGCCGGGAACACAGTATTGCCACAATTAACCTTGTTAACCCTACCATGCCAGTTCGCATGCATATGCTAATGCATCGAGTTTATTGTTACATCGTCTGTATAGGCGGAGTTTATTAAAATAAAGCAGATTCTTTAATATGGACACAAATCATTTTATTGAGAGTTGTTAAATTGAATTTTGTTCTCATATGATTATACCCTCGTCTTTTAGGTTTAAAAAATGTCCGTTTTCATCTGATTTTATCAATTATTTATCACTTGTCCAATATTATGAAGAAAAACATGAATGAAACTTTTAAATCTGAGAAATCTTTAAAAAAAGTTTACATGTGTGGAGAACTTTTTAGAGTCCTCAAAAGTCGCAACGCGTTTTTTTCGGCTTCAGATACAGTCTACTGGCTTCAGATACTGTTTTACAGACATCCATGAGCGACAGTGACCACTAACCATTACTGGACTGGTGGGTTGCCTTCTTGCTTACTATTACAATCTTCTTGAAAAACTAATAGTGACAATATTAATACTCAGTACTGATTAGTAAGCGAGTTATAGCCTAGTAGTTGAATCACGGTCTCTCAATCGAATGGTCCGAGGTGTAAGCCTCAAACTCACCTCTGATTTTTCTAACTTATGTGCGTTATAGAAATTAATTAACACTTGCTTTAACGGTGAAGGAAAATATCTTGAGGAAATCTACACACCTGAGAGTTCTATAAAAAAAACAACTCAAAGGTGTGCGCAGCCTACCAGTTGGCACTAATCCCTCTAACTCCGAGAGGAGAGTCGTACCCAGCAGTGGGACAGCAATGGGTTAACGACGGGTTACGAATATATGATCGTACTAGTAATAAATTAGTGAACAGTACTAGTAATAAATTAGTATACATAGAGTCGGTTTATTCAGAATTAAAAATAGCTAGTCTTTAACGTAATTAAAAATCAAGAAACTATAACTTTTAATTAATCGTCACTAAAAATGTTGGCGTGCGCTCACCTTATCTCGAATCTTAACAATCTAAATCTATTAAATTAAAATGCTTAACAACTCAAAAAACGATAAAGCCACAGACGAGCGGTAATAAATAATTGGAACATATAAATAAATATATACGGGGATAAATCCCTCGTTATTTATGTCACTGGTCACAATGGACGTTTAATGACACCGGGACTGACAGACGGACTGTCACATATTTATATATAAATATAGGAATTGCGATGTCCGCCCGTAAACGCGTTTGAGGTGATAGTATTTTTTGATTGTATAGAAACAACAAACCAGAGCACAGTCCTTATGGTTAATCGTTAGTGCGTCTCATGGACGTCGTAAATAATCAACCCCAGATAAATTTAGAGTCGAACCTAAGGTCAACCGCAGTTGCATTCTTACCCTTCAGGACTAAGTTGTAACACCTCGGATAAATATGTATTTCTTACCACTCCATTTAAGCTAGCACATAGGAGCGCTTAACAATATTGTTATTAGGTAGAAACAGGTATGGTGCCCCAGGAGTCGAACCATCGTATCCTAAAATATACCTAAAAATACAAAAAAAAAACATATTATTTGCATGCATTACTTGTTATTTTATAACCAACTTCGTAGTGTCGATTTTTTACCTGTCGACTTAGTAAAAAAACATTCTAATAATTTTCCAAAAACATCCCAATGGAAGTAAAACTTCAAACCCAGACAAACCCGTGGCACGATGTTAGTGAGTCGTAAACCGCACGCCACGTGACTTTGTGGGCAGTATTTCAGAATGCAGCGGCAGTTAATCAAACCATTTGGTTTACGCGATTATAACTCTCCGATGTATGTAATAAGATTTATTATTCTGTGAGCGCTATTTATTAAAATCTGGACGGTGTTTACGGTAAGTATCAAATATTTCTATAAGTATGTTTTTTTTTGATTTGTATAAACTTTTGGACTACTTTCGTATCACGGTATATGTGCGGATCGATTCGTCATGCGTACCACTTGCATTCTATAGTTTCAGAAACTCTTTTCCTATCATGCATGTCATATCTTAGAAGTATTAAGGTGCTATCCCTGCCATGCGTGTAAACACGCGCTCTTAAAAATTGTATAAATAGGTATGGTTTTATTATTTACTACATGGAAACCATCTTACATGGAATACTAATACATGACCATACCGTAAATATGATTGTTGAACTCATTTTTTCTCAGAAAATTTCATCTCCGTCATTTTGGTTACAGTTTTTTTTATCTTAAAAGACGACAAGTTTCCTTTCACATCACATCTCGTTGATAGCTTTACGTCCAAAAAAGCGAGAAAATCAACAAAAGACAGTATTGTTACAACAACAGCGGGGGACAGCTCGCGCGCTGTTTCCGCAAACCACTGTTGACTTGGGTTCGAATTACTATTTTTACTTCCTATTAGTGTAAATTGATAGTGGGGAACGAACTGGCTTGAACAGGTTTATTGAGTCGGATTATTTTAGAATTATTTTGAGTAAATACTTTTTCGTTTTTTATTTAATTGAAAGGTGTTAGAATGTTTAGCGTCGTAGCATCGTCACAAAAAAACAAAACTTTTTCTACGATCATGGCCCCTAGGATTAGGCCAGTGTCTGGCTAGGTAGTGATAGATTTCACTTATCCTGGAGAACTTTTTAATGACCTCCCAGGTGTGCTGATTTCTTTTACAGTTTAAGCAAATCATAGTTAACATTTAATACGGATAATACTCAACTTAAATATATAGCCTTATTACTAGCGATAACCAATTACATATTTAAATTTACATTAGTAACATGTCACTTGCGTCACGATCTATTCGCCGCAGCACTCGCTGAAGAATGAAGTTCCATCCATATCAACTGGATTCATAGCGATCCTACATAGTTCGGTTTGCACAGACATTTTTGCCACTAACATACAGAGTTTGGAATAAACTTGCCATTAAGGTATTCCTGAAGCGCTATAA